>UZAN01041046.1:16895-29785 GCA_900618425.1 Echinostoma caproni
CAATGTGGTTCACCACTCCAAGTCCCGCGGGGCTTAGTTTGCCGCTTTCCACCCCGGAACAGCCGGTTTTCATGACTATGCTGTCCGTCTGCTGTCCGTCACACACTTGTGTGTAATAAAAATAGTGGTTTAGATAACAATGAATTAGGATAGCTTCAGTTTGAACCAACTGTTACATAGTCGGTAGCGCATCAAATGCGAAGTGTTAACGATTAACGATTCTGTCGAAAACGAGGCTGTTGTTAAACACACAATGTGTTCAAACAAATTTACAACCTGTAAGACTTTGTTGCATCACCGATTGTACCAACCACCTGCAGTTGCAGTGACATTTACATCGGCAGAACGAATCGGCCCTTGGCACAACGGATATCTGAAGATATTCCCAAATGGTTGGTACAATCCATGACGTAACAAAATTTTACAGGTCAAATTGATTGGAAATTTGCAACCCATGAAAGCTAAATTGGGAGTTGGATCGACCTTGGAGTAACTTTCGTTTTGGCTCGTGCATGAAACACGTGAATGTTGATTATGCACTTACGAAATTGTCAAATGAACATATGATACCGGCGTACTACTCTTGCCGCTTTCGGTAAACATTGCTCGATCGTTTGATCCCTATTGAATTGGTCACACCGGTATACACACAGTCAAGGCGACAGAGAGTTTTGGGATTTTAAGTTAAAATGACTTAAAGTGCACTGGTTACCATGGCTACCTTCGAAGGTCGTACATGGGAGAACACAGTGAACCACAGACGGCACTTGACGGTGCAAACCAATCACCTTGGTTATTAGATAATAATAAAAGATAGGCCGGTTGCTATTAGCAGGGTATTAATGAACACTATCACGAGGCCATTTACTGTTTCCTGCATTCCGTCGCGATTTGAGCGACGCCAAATGGTATCATTGTTTAAGAACGAATACTTTTGACTCCATTAGATTTTGCAAGTTTTTTTAATAAAAAGGCCAAAGTAAAAGTTTTATTATGGAAATTGTTTCTAAGTGGTTGCTTTTCTTGTCCCATATAGTTTTTCTCACAACTGGATCGATTTACTGATCACAGAAAGATAAGGAATGTCACAATCTATCTTTGTTTCGTGCACTGCTGCGGATGGAGAAATTTAAGACATGACAAAGTTTCAATCAGTTTACGTTTGAAAGAATTAATTGTGGAAACCGAAACAATATGCAGTGGTAGAGAATTCCAAATAGTGCATACTCCGAGGTCAAATAAATGACGCCGATCGACATTTTTGGAGCACTAATTTGAATGAGTGCCCGCCGGACGGGGTGAGTGTTCGGCGACAAGACAAATAGTGAACGACATGGTTGATCGAAGTTCTGCATTATTTGGTACCCTAAAACCATGTTCCTTCGAAGTCGGCGATACTGTGCAGAGCACAGCCCCAATGATTCCAGTCTGTCCACATAACTTCAGTCTTTCCTCACTAGTATGATGATGATCATTTATTTTAAATGATTTGGATCACTGAGTTCACATCGTCACGATTATGGTCTCGCTTTCTACTTTATATGTTTTCTCCATTGTTATCCCCTTCATTCCGCGGTACCATATCATGCACGAAAGTATTGAGGGACCAACGCTGTACAGAGCCATCCAGGCGCTACCAATCAAAAGATTCACATGTGCTGTACAAGCCCTTCTCATCCAGTTAGCCAATAAAATTCCATAAGAGACGATGCACATCAGGCAATTTCCACCGCTGAAAAGCCTTGGAAAACAGCTGTTTCGTTCAGCTTGTCTGCAGTGCATTTCTACTACTAGGGGAATCCGGTAACGCGTGGTCCCATGCGTTACAGTCAATCTACAGTCAGAATGGTTCCACCAGTTGGTGTGATGTCAACAGTGAATACAATAACTGGTCACTTGACAGTTCCCCGTTGCGGACCCTGGAATACACGCAAGCATATTCGTTTTTTTGCTTTGAAAGTCAGCCGACGCGTCGAAAGTTCATCTAGAGGGAATATGGGTCAGGTCACATGCGTTGTATACGGATTTTCAAGGTCACCTTGAAATTCAATTTTGTGTCAAAACATGTTTGGGCTGCTTGAAGTTCGGATTGTCAAAGTTCGCACGCGCTGGAAGCGGTCGGATGGACCAGGTTTTTGTTTTTCTTCTGTCTGAGGAAGACGCGTTAAAACTTGTCACTTTCTTGGAACTGCCCTGGTGTTTCGGATGGAGTTCATACGTTGTCTGAGTAATGTGGATCGATTAGGCCAGTCTGAATGCAGTTATGCTGAATAATCATTCGCACACACACACACAATGTACACGGGTTTGTATGCTATGAATTTGCAAACTGTAGATAGCAAGCTAACTAGCTAGGTGAACCGTATAGCCGAACAAAACATACGGAAAAATATGACCGTTCGTTGTCTGACTTTCAGTACTGGAACAATTAATTTACTTCCAGATTGTCATTCGAATTCTCGTGATGTTCTTGACTTCCGTTTACCGATCTCCAAAAATGTCCCTTGGTATCTTACAGTCAAGTCTATCATTGTATGTGCAAAGCAAATGATAACACTGAAGCCGGTCTTTCCCGAGAACAAATTCAGAAGAAGAGACCTTATTGCCATACTACACAATGTATTGTTTGACGGTGTCGTCATGAGCAGCCCGCTAGGTTTAGTTCTGGCAGACGTGTTTATAGCACACCCCGGACAGAACGCAAATAACATTCTGGAAAGTGTCATTCTTTACAAACGATACATGGACGATATCCTGGTTATAATAGAAAGCCTAGAAGAAGTTACAGTAATTCTGGATGAACTTAATAGATTACATCCAACGATTCGGTTCACAATGGAATCCGAAGACAACAAAACTCCCAAATTTCTCTGAAATCAGCGTGAGGCGTGAGGCTGAAACAACTGGCCGATGCGTTTACCGAAAGGAGAGCTGGACAAGCTAACATTTACACGTCGAGTGCTTCATGTCCCCTGGAGTCTAAAGGTGATCTTGTTCGGACAGTCTTTGACAAAACGAGGCGGATCTGCACGGAAGACAAAATTTGGCAAGAACTACAAAACTGTGAAGAGATGTTAGTAAAAAACGCTTACCCCGAAGCGTTTGTTGCTAACCACAGTAAACCTAGAATTACGAAAGAACCGGTTGCTTCAGCTCCAAAATTGCGAGTCACATTGAGCCTTCAATTCGAATGTAAGGACGTAAGCAGTTTGTTAAAAAAAGACTGAGATCGGCAATTGCTCGAACCTACTGTGCAGTTGACCGCAAAATCGTCTTTCGGATAACTAGAATACCCACACCCCCGATGAAAGAACGCCTGCGTCTGTACGTCAACCGTAATCTGATCTACCAGTTCCAATGTTGGTGCGGAGTGGCCTATGTGGGCAGAACAGAGATACAATTGCATAAGTGGGTGGGGTTGAACACGTTTCAAATTGAGTCCAAAACCAGATGGCGCAATCTGGGTCAAGTTGGCGGCATAAAAACAACGGTTGAACATACAAGACTTTGTCATCAGCCATAGCTCAACATCCTCTGATGACGCAGTACTATAGGTCGACCAAAACGCAGCGGTTCGGATTATCTACAAGTCACGAATCACAAGATTGCTAGGGTTTGCAGACGCGATTTCTATCGACCAATGTAAGCTCCCCTTTGTGTCAACAAAAATAACGTTATGTTAATTTTTCCTTACCCCGGTCCTTTTACCCCTCCCTCCTTTTCTGTTTGTCTGTCTTAATCTATTTTACTTTTCTATGTTGCCATACTATATCCCTGTATAAACATGGTGTGTTTCTGCAGTATGCACACCATGTTTAAATGCGGCGAAAGCGTCCTGGACATAAATCGTGCAGTGTATTGCAATATGGTCTTTTCTCTCTGAAGAGAACAATTGTTGGATGAATCAGTCACACCGCGGTGCGTAAGATTTTAGCTGGACAGTCCTCCCTCCCTCCCCCCACCCACCCACGGAGNCACGGAGAATACAGATGAAGTATTTCTGTTTGGTTTATTTGATTGAATATATTTGAAAACAATTAAAGATGATACAAAGACTCTTGGAAAGTAGGAATCACGACTACAGGATAACTCAAGGTAAGAAACGGAAGTTGAGGGCTCGCGTAACGTTATTGAGCAAATAAGGACATTTGAAGACGGTTATAATGATTAAATATCATACTTTCAAACTTTACGAGTCAAAATGATGGCAAACCGGAAATAGAATCCACCGAATGGGGATCAAATTGACCATGCCGGGGGGAGGAAATATTGGTCAATGACTGATTGGCATTTTGCTGCTAGACCAAAGCCCTTTGCGGACTTATTGCGCGAATTTTGGGTATCCGCTCACTTCATGTGAAGCAGAAGAGAGACCCTTACTTATCGTATAGTAAAAAACCATTCAAATAAATAGGGGAAGGTCAAAATTTCAATTTTTTAAACACATAAAAATCAATGGTTTCTACCGCCGGGGAAAAAGTTAAGGACAGATGAAAAAGGGTTAAAATATATAACAAATTTAATATAAATGAAGAATTGATTATGGGTCCCGATTTAAAGCAGCACATCTGAAATTGACGCATGACATGTTGTGACGTTTCAGATTACCATTGACTGACTACAAAAGCAATCTCAGGCACATTCCGAATGTTGGTGCCCAATTAGAATTGATACTCGAACCAAAATAGGTAAGTGAGAATGACAAATAAGTTCTAACTCCATTGGTTGACGCGCTCGACAGTTACAGTCATTTAGTGAGTCTCAACGCACCCATCGAGAACAATGCGGTTTCGGACGTTAGCGCCCAACGAACACTGATCCAAGCTCTCAAACGCCCCTGACCAAGGAAAGAGAATATCGCTTGTCCACATGACCATGACGTAACATAGTCACTTTGGCTACGTATAAACTTTGAGTTCTGAAAGTTTGAAACTGAGTTCTCACACTTTTACCCATTTCCCTAAAACGAACCTTTAGTATAAACCACTCACAATCCATCATGTTGGTGTGTGTATACATGACATCCCTCACGGGACCGACCAGACCGTGCTCACCAATGCCAAACAGTGAGCTCGGTCATGAATTTTCACGTGTTCAGATATAGACAATGAAATAAACTCGGTCTGTTTTTCGATCTGTCAGCATTGATTCCATTGATTTATTGACTTCCGTTGAGGTCATGCATTTTCAAAGGGATTCGTCATTAACAGGTGTTAACTGCTGAGTGGAATCCCATGATTGATCTAAGCAACTCCTCCTGCGCCAGAAACGCTAATTATAAATTTTTACAGTGCGAGGACTGGGCAAAAAGGGCTTTCGGATGTGCAGTACACGATAAGTACGAGGTGCAGATGGTCGGGCAATGAAAACGTGAACTGTAGTCTACTATGGTAAATATTTTTCACTTATCGAAAGGTACACAGAACCAAAAATACCAGCACAAACGAGGATAGCTCACTAGTCATACGAGGGTCGCTATACTCGGACTGTCGTAAGGATGGAACTCCGTCGATGTCACCGTGGAAGGCAATGATTTTCTGTGACTACAAATGCGGTTCTAAGCTGCTGAAGCGGCTGCAGTAGCAATGTTGCTCGTTTGCGGGATACCTTTGGTGATGACGCGCCTTCAGGAAGCCCTGCGTTTGAGTGCTCTTCGGAATGCAAGCATGGCAGGCGGTCCCTAGATGATAAGATGCGGTGTAGTCGACCTGTGGAGGTCACCACAGCGGACAACATTTCTACTGTGCGAACGATGGCGGACAAGGATTAGCGGGTGATAGTAGTAGAGCTTGCGAAAGCCATCGGAATCTCATCAGTGGTCAATCCGCAGGATTCTACATGAGAAGCGCAGCCGCAGAAAGGGTTGCACATCCGAAGGGCTCAGTGAGGACCAAAAGGCACTTCGGGTGAACTGTTGCTGCATTATATTTTATGGTGGACGTGTCAATGCAGTTTAGGAGATCATCAGTGGTGATGAGACCTGGGTGTACAATTTCCACCCAGAGACCAGCCAATAATCGCCGGTTGATGGAGCGCTGTCTCAGAAATTCCGACACGAGAGCAGTATGGCAAAGCAGATGGTGGCTGCAACCATGGTCAATAATGGTCCTGCGGTCACTGTACTGCTCACACAGCAAAGCACAGGCACTATAGATTGGTACAATACTCACTGTCTGCCGAAAGGGCTTGAAGTTGTTGCCAGAAGTTGTTCAAGGACTAGAGCACGGTAAACCTTATTGCACCACGTCAACGCACCTGGACACATGTCCCACGTCGTGGTGATGATGCATTTTGTTGATTATTGAGGGATCTTGTTGTTGTTCTTGTTGTTGTTGTTCTTCAACCTTTGACGATTGTTATTCCGTGCACCTTTTTGCAGTGAATGTATCTTTTTTTGCAGTACATGCTTACGTAAATGAACACTACCATGTTCTTTTGATCCTACTTCCTTATTCTCCTAAACTGTAACACAGTGCCTCAAAAACCATTCGTGTAATTACATCGGCTTAGTTGTTTGTATGATCGGCAGTCCTGTTTGTTTCATTCCCTCGACGGAATTGACTTGTAAGCTTGTTGATGGGCATCATGAAACTTCTCTCTCTCTGGTGGTCTCTAATAAGAACACGTTCTAGCTACTGGTTTAAGCTATCCCTTGTGATTGCATTTATGGGAACCCCGTTTTTTTAATATTCAGCTGGAAAATTTACAGTTCTGAGGGAAGTAATCTATCCTCGGTGCATAAACTTTCCTCTTATGTAATTCATATTGTAAGATACTTTCCATTTCTGCTTTATAACCTAATTTTACGCCACTTGTACCAATTCCAGTGCAATGGTTTTTGAACGAATGTTTTCTCACTGATGTGTAAGCACGTGCTTACACGAAAATCGTAAAAATAGAAATAAAAATTGTCGTATTGTACTTTTCTTTGAATCCGGGTAATTGTCAGTCAGGGATCATCAACTTGAAACAAAAATAAAACGACTGCAGAAGTGCGTTAACAAAGATTTATTCTGCGTAAAGTGCATTTTAGGCAATTGGGACGCTTATTTTACAACCCCCCGTGGTCCGCATGTGGGCGACTTTAAGTGGTTCTATGCAATACAGTTCAGCCGTGGTTGTACCGGCCTGTGAGGATCGAAACTTGGTACGATCCAACAGGGAACAGTACAGTCAGTGTGGAAGAATGCATACAGTCACAAATCTAAGAATTACATTGAAAGGAACACCGAGCTTTTTAAGCCTACAAGTTTAGAAGGATAGCCTACGAATCCCGATGTAAATTGTTTTCAACATGTTTGGACCGAGAAAGATTAGGTGACAAATTAACTCCAAGACATTTGACGAGTTAGCTTTGGGGATGATATTACCATTAACAGAAAGTTCAGGCTGTTTACTCAAAAGGATTTGATAATGCGTGCCTGTTTTAAGGTTAAAAGAAACATCCACATCCATTTATCTACATTTAGCATTAAAGATCGAGGAGTTGACCAACTAAAAATCTAATTTAGACTAACTTGAAGCTGACAGAAATAGTGAGGATCAGCCGAGGGACAACAGACCACTACGTCATCAGCATAGTTACACACGATAAAGTTCGGAGGGATGGGAAGGTCATTAATTTACAGGGAAAAAGAAATGAAGACCAAATTGCACCCTGAATAACTCCAGAGTTAACTTCTAGCAGGGACGAAGAATTACCGTTACAAAAAGTGTGTTGCGTCCTGAGTGAAGTAACTGGTTAGTACATTCAACAAATTAGTTGCCAGACCAAAATCCGAAAGAAGTTGAATGAGAATGTCGCGGTCAAGTGATCCGAAAGTATTAGCATAATCAAGAAAAAGTAAAACGGACGATGCCAGTCCCTTTATCCAATACGGATGAAACGGAGTGAACAACGTGAGCAACTGCATCAAGAGTGGAAAGCGAATGTTTGTAAGCAAACTGAATAGGGTCATGGGTGACAGATAGAACGGTCATCCGGTTAAGAAGAACTCTTTCGAAAACTTTCAATAATGCTCATGTGCCAGCAATCGGTCGATATTTGGACGATCCATTTTTGGGAATTGGGGTTATCCGAGCAACTCTCTAACAATCAGGGGATGTTTCCAGATGCTATACACAAATTGAACAACTTGGAAATAGATGAAACAAGCTGTTCAACACACTCTCAACAAGAAGGAGGACAATGAATCAAAGCCGTGTGTCTTGTTAAATTTAATGCACTTCAGTACATTCAGGACTTCCACAGGGATGACAGATTGATTTCACATGTTTTATTTTTACTGTTTTCGGATCGCCGATTAACACATTGTCAAATATGTGCGGTGATCGTGCAACGAGCATGCACGCACGGCGTCTAGCTAACCAATCAAGAAACGGATTTCACGACCACTCATACGATTCCAAATGGCACCAATCGGATTGGTTGAATGCAAGAAGGCAAACAAATGAACCATACCACTGGCGATTGAACACTGAGAAATTGACTAAGGATTGTTGGATGCCGGTGATATTTTTATTTGCTTGATTTTCCGAATAGAATTAATTAGCTGCATCCACAGCTCACCTTGGTCCTACACAACTTTGTTCTACACAGTGGGTTTCCAGTCCGAAACCGAGTTCGCGCTCTATTCGATTTCGATTCCTGTTCCGAATAATACAATATGGAACGAAACCAACTGACAGATGTGTCTCTGTTCCTGTTCAACCTGTTCATCCCCTTGTTTCGGTCAACTAAGATACTGGAGTTTGTATCACATGAGCTCAATGAAGAGAGGAATTCCGCTGAACTCTGTTGTGGTTTGTTGTTGCTGATGTTGTTGTTGTTGTTGTGTGTGCGCCTTTCCTGTCCGAGATGCAAATGTCAGAGCAATATTGGAACATTTTGATATACTAAATCAAAAGAATTTCCCTTGTAACACGACCGCGGACAGTAAAGTAGGGTACAATTTTCTGTTTCAATAACTTCACGCGACGAATGAACGAAGATACGCTGTGAGTGTACGAGCTGTCAGAATGGGCTAGTTAGCATCTATGTTCACGTAGAATTGTTAGTTTTCAGTTGATGATATGATGCGACTGAATTTGAACGCGTGTGTTTTGCTCCCGGGCTAGGCAACCTCCGATACTATCACGATACTTCACAGTGTGTTTGTTTAATATTGTTGATCACCAGCATGAAGTCTGCTACTAAAACTTTTGTAAACTTGACAATATGAATAGTATCCTATATAAAACATCGAGGTCTAATGGACCGATACGAAAATGGTATCATTAAACCTGTACAGTTCACCGAATGCATACATTTTTACAAATGAGTCAGTTTCAATACTACTCAATTGAAGGAAAAGTAGTTCAAGTCAACCCAAGTTAAGTCAGTAGCTTGATGCACCCGGATGGATGAATTTTCAGCATTTAAACCATATTTGTGGATTCGCACTTACAGACTCATTACATAATAAAACTGCAAGTAGTAGGTATTGTGTTTGTCAACGAAGCAAGCAATTGCGCAATTCTGTAGAAGTGTTCTCCTCGTCAACAAATAGACGTGCTAGATATGGCATAACAGAATTATGATAAGAAAAGGTACGTGAAAATAAGAGTTTAAATCTTGAGCTTGTGAATACTGTAGATACAGCTTTTGAAAATTCGTTGTGTAATGGGTGGTGAGTGTCTGAGAGTATTTTCGTAGAGAAGTTTTCACATGCTTGTAAGCCTTTGTCTATTATAGAATCCTCGATTTTTTTCACTGACAATGCCACTACATTTGGAGATGTGTTTCATAGATTTCGCCAGTAAATAAAAATCTTTCTTCAACATGTCGGGAAAAATCACAGGGTAGTACTACAACCAGTGTGGGGCACGCATACATTCGCAAAACCTACTAGTCAGTTTGTGGTGAACAGAAGGTATTCTCAATCGGAGTGAGAAATATGAAAGCTTTCTAACTTAACAGAATGTGTTTTGAACATGCAGTGACCATGAGATAAATCGTGTGATCATGTGATCATGTCAAGGTATTTTACCATTCTTAATTTTAGTACAGGTTGATGATTGGCAGAAAAGGTTCACCATAGAACACCTCGAATTCCTTCCGGCGGTTCATGCTACTCAGTGCGTATAAACAATAGAGATTAATCGCTTTTTGAATAACGAGTATTTCCATCCAAATGGTTGTTTATCAAGAGGGGAAACAGAAGTTGAACAAAAGGCAAGATCCGCAAGAAACCTACAAATCAGACCGGCTCCACCATGTGATTTGTATCTTTATTCTATGCGTGAACATAATGTGTCATTCGCTGATTGGCAGGGAGTTGTGCCGCCGTATGACTTATGTCTTGTCCATGCTGTCTACGCAAATCCTGCACGTAGGTCGTTAGAAAATCACGGTACCCATGCTCACCTCACAGTCACCGATCTGGATAATCCTGCAAAGCCGGTGTTGCCGAAATGCGGGTTCCGTGGTCATCCGGATGGTGAGGTCAAAGCACCGAATCGAACACACAAAGGTTTGATCACCTTCACCGCCTCGCCACCGCCGCCCGCCCGCCCCCCTCTCCCCTCTCCTTCCCTCTCCCACCACCATCCTGACCCTACTCTCAATTTGCTCCACTATACGGTAGTCCACACATATGAACACAGTACGATACGCAAAATAGTCGATCCCCTTTTTATGACGCATCAGTCCGTAAAAACGGACGGATTTGGGTGTGTCCCCCGAGGTGTGTTGTCTTCCGACCACCGTAAGGGTTAATCAGATTGAGCAAAACCAGAAGCAAATTGGTCGTCCTAATTTGGGAATCGTTCTGAAACCGGAGGCACAGAGTAGATTGGGCTGCTCAAACTGATATTCTGACACACACACACACACACGCAGTGTATCCATTAAACTACTTCATTCATAATTGATTCAAGCAGACACACCCACAACTATATGGAAGCTGATCAGGATCCAACTAACGTGAATATTGCACCACGGACCAGATCTGACTGACCGTCGGTGGGTGGTTGGGTGCGTGGATGCCCAGTCTATCTCATAGGTTTGCCGATAAAGTGATTGAGAGAGTTCAGTCAAGCGTTTTGGGCGAGGGTAACTACGTTTTTATGTCTAAATTTTAGTATTTATGTGTACGTATCACTTGAGTTTAATAATCGGAACCTTTTTTCATTTTTACTTTCCTTTTATCAAATACACAAAGATACAACTCTCAGGAAGCGGACGATCAAACAAGGTGGTGGGATTCGAACACACGTCCCTCGGGGTGATAATCAGCTGACGTTATCACGGGGCCACCAACTCCCAGACTCGATAGTTTAACTAGAATCAACTCAGCATCAAACCAAGTTGCCTCATAGGTCAGTGAAAATTTCACTCATTTACTGGCCAAAATTTGTTGTTAGTTTCTGTTTTAAGGATTTGGATTATTAATCTGTTGTTCTTTAACCGTGTGAGGCTCAATTCGATTAATTTCTTCGAAAAGCCACTGAACCCCTGTACATGTAATTCATGGACCTGTTCGGAAACGTCAGTTGATGCATATTTGTCGATCCGGTAACGGTGCCAACCGTGATTGCCTTTTGTAAATTACCAGTAGTCCATGTTGGCAGGATTTGAATGAATACTGTCCATCGACCTCCAATCCCGTTTTTCCGCGGTTTGATGTTCTGAACTCACTCTCCGCATACTGGCCCTGTTCCACAGGCTTTTCCCCTAACTCGGTTTCCTTTCCCTAATCGAGGAAATCAATATTTTTCTAAATAGTTAGACATGCTCGTCTATTTGTTCGTAATTTACTTCTATTGGGATTCGTCCGCACTAAGAACGAAGTGTATTGAGTAGTATCTGTTTTCGGGTGAGTTCATTCTCTGGCTTTCACAATTGGAGTGAATTGATGAGTNTGTCAGGTATGTTACGGGAGCATATGCAGTCTCGGACATTTCAGTTACGGGGTTATGGATGGGAATCCCAGCATGTTGTTGCCCACGCTATCCAAATCACTCATTCTGGTTTGGCAATCACTTTCAGGTGTCCATTTCCATTCAATCCCGATCAATGGAATTAGGCTTTATATACTAGCACTGAATAAAACGATTAGTTTATGTAGTAAATTCTTTATGTAAATGAGGCGTGAGCTGCAGTAATAGTAATAGCACTGGACAGCTGTTTCGACCTGCATGGGTCTCATCCTCAGTGCGGATCCATCGACCCANAACGTACACGGTATGGCACAACTCACCTTTGTGGGCTTGTTGCGAGTATTGGTCCTCGCTTATCTCAGCACTAGCCTCCCGAGGTTATGACTCGGTTGGAAACTTTCACCATTTGACTATTTGTATTTATATATTTTAAACGCGAAACGGTCTGATCAGCTTCCCGGTGACCGAGTTGGTAGTATGGTCGTGTTCAAGTCCCGGAGATTCGAGATCTCCAGTTAGGTCGATGGATTCGCTCACTGCGCGGATGAAACGCAACCAGGTCGAAACAGCTTTTCAGCTCACGCCTCACACACACATACTTGACGAATTCATCACATAAACCAATCAAATCCTCCATTACTCTCATACAACAAAACGATTCGTATTGGTTTTATCCAACCTTTCCGGATAAGAAAAGCGCCTCTGGTTCATATTCTCATAACTCTATGGTCTAAAACTGAACACCCGGGGCTGGACTGAGCTGCTGATCAAAGTAAAACTTGCTGACTATATACAAATATATAATAATTTATAATATATTCATCCAATGTAATCATATGCGATCACTTCAATGATCGGGACTAAGGCCACTGGGGTGGGGGGGTACCTCGGGGAAATATATCGACGTGCGGTGTTAGCAGGATTCACACACACACACACACACACACACACACACACACACACACACACCA
>UZAN01041047.1:5640-22518 GCA_900618425.1 Echinostoma caproni
ACGGTGATAAGACAAAAGTATTTAAATCCTTCTGAACAGCACGTTTAACCTCCCTCCGAGTAACGCTTCACACAATGTGAGCGTTTAATTCAAACAACGAACGACAAAATAAATTTCAGATGGCCGAAGTATGTCCTCAGCCGAGCTAGGTCCGTTCATGATCATACGTTTACCTGATAAATTATCACGTTACCTTCCAGTAGATTTGATCACTAGAAAGAGGGCTCCCACTATTTGGAATCTCGGAACAGACTTCGAACATGGTAACCCAGTTCAACAATAATCAAAATAATCTCCATTTGACAAACTGATAAGTTGAAACCTGACAGGCGGGAGTTACCGGTCAAGTGCAAAATGTGGACCACATGTGAAAGTCAGACAACAAGCAATCAATGGTCCTGCACACAAATGTTATCGCTATTCATGCTCTAACCCCATGATTCATGTTTGAAACGAAATAACGGTTGTACTACTATTTGCGTCGTTCACGTTCCTCAGTATTTGAACAACCACTTTATATCGTCCAATCAAATTGATTATTTAAATAGAGTTGTGCGTTTTCAAGTATTCCACTCTCATGTATTAACTAGATTAACAGATGTTGTCAACGTTAAACGGAAATATTGGTCTAACATTGAAGTATACAAATGCTAGTAAATTCTGAATTTGTGAATCATCTATATCGTATCGGTGCTACGTGGAATTTCGCATTTAGGCGACAAGAGTCGTAGCTCAGTTGTTCACCGTACGTTTTTCGGAGAATTCGAAATTAGGAATATGTGGTCACGTGTTCGTTTCTTTCATATTTTATGCGCATAACAGACAGTTAGTTGTTCCATGCTTTGTAATGAGTGTATGCCTTCCGAACAGAGCACAGCTCTTGGTATATATGATTGCCTAAAAGCTTATTAGAAATAGCTATATAGGTCAGCGTGACGTTTGTCTTCTATACGGACAGAACTGATATTGACAGAAAAATGCATTATATGCAAAATAAATGCACTGACGGTGACAAGCTTTTGAACTTCAAAAAGATGCATGTCTATGGACTGAATTGAGCATCACATGTTAGCATCAACAACTTTTCATCTCCAACTGTATTGCAAATCGAACAATACTAAATATGCTAAACAAAGTGCAATCATGAAACGCACACAGTTAAATAACTTACATTATGAGCTATTTGCACTTATCTCACAGCTTATTTCAAGTGTATGTGAAAAGTGCGTCGAGTACTGCAACTGGTTGCACATCGGGAATAATGATGTCCACTGTTCTATTCTATATCGCGGAAACAAAAGTAAAAATACAATTAATCTCCTTCAGGGAAACTTTTTCCTTGTGAATTTTAGTTGAAAGGTGATAAACATCGTATGATGCACCGGGACGAACAACTCCTTTGATTTCCCAAGTTCAAATTGCACTGGCCAACTTTGCAAAGTCACTAGAATCACGATAAAAGGACAATGAATTAGCCACCACATTATATCAGAATTCAGTTTTCGAACCATCTCGTTTGGCAACACAGACACGAGCACCGATTGACTGTAAGTCCAACTCCCACGGCATAAGTCACGTTCACTGCTTTGGGCCCGTAAATTTGTAAGGCCTGGTCTAAATACCGTAGTCTGGTCTGTTTTTCACCATTTGGAGATTCTAATATTCACTTGCTACATCAATTGTTAAAGCTCTACAAGCGAACAGTAGAGGACAGCAAAATTTTAAATCTGATTGTGAATGACCGCGTTAAGTCAGCTTGCTGCTGCTTTGTCCAGATCTTTGAGCGGTAAGTTGCGTAATCATAATCTGAAGTGGTTGCAGTTTGTGAAGTGACGCTAATCAAAACATAGAGTCTGTTTTCTTACCATCGTAATAAATACATCATGATTACTCCTCGCGTTCTACAGAAATGAGACTCATTCAATACACCTTTTTTTCAAAATGTGTGGATTCGGTTCCATAAATCGATGCTTCACTTAAGATGCCAGGGAAAATAAACAGTAGGTCTGCATTTGACAAAGTATTGAAAATTGGTTCTTGTAGCTAGGGTAAACTGAATTCCATTTCGCCTGTTCGCCGAGCTTGGCAATTTGTTTGGATGCGTGAACACCAAGCGGCAGTCAAGAGACATGAACCACTATCTTTGATTTCTCTCCACGAAGATCAAGAAGGACATCAGTTTGACTTCGATTCAGTGAAAACTATCGACCAAGCCCGGTCAAAACACGCCACGGAATTTCTCGAAGCTTGGCACTCCTCAACAGGCACATTGAACTGGATCAGGTGTACACGTCAATGCAACTCAAGGATCAAATGATGCAACAAAAACGGTCACGGCATGACCTGAGAACGGACCGAAACCGCAATCAGGACGGATGGACAATCCCGCCCCCACGCACCAGTTTATCGGCGAACCCAGTCGAACACAATGAGAACAAGGGACAGCAATGGTCGGAGAAGGACACATATAAACGGACGGACACAAGCAGAAGACTGCCACTTCACAAGCACTCATGATGTCACCTCTGTTGGTGATGAAACGTTTGCAAACATATTGTCAAGCTCGGCGAACAGGCGAAATGGAAAGGCCTGCATTTAAACTTGTGTTATTTCTGAATCCATGAATCACAGTGGGCTTCCAAATTTTGAAATCATGTGAGAGTCAAATTCTGGGTTTTACCTTAAAAAGTTTCAACGAGAAACACTGTTTGAGATAAATGAATAACACTTAGGCATTAAAAAGCTGTTTCGATCTGTTTGGCTCTCATCAGAAGTGCGAATACATTTATCTAACTGGGGATCGAACGAGGGACCTCACAGGCAGAACGCAAGCATGCTATCAACTCGGCACCCGGGCAGCTGATCAGATCGCTTTTCATTTTCCACTTACAAGATATAGACCAACCCATTTTGTGAGCTTGCTGTGAGCCAAAGACCTCGCTTATCTCAACACAAGCACATGAAACCAGTAGTCATGTTGTAAATGTTTCCAACCGAGTCATAACCCTGGAGGCTAGTGATCAGATGAGGATGTCTGTTCCCTGCAACAAGCTCGCAAAGATGGGTTGGGCTATACCTTGTAAATGGAAAATGAAAAGCGATTTGATCAGCTGGCCGGTGGTCGAGTGGGTAGCATACTTGCGTTCTACCTGTGAAGTCCTTTGTTTGATCCCCAGTTGGGTCGATGGATTTGCACTGCTGATGAGAGCCAACTAGATCGAAACAGCTGTTTAGTGCTTCGCAGCTTTCTCAGTTCTCGCTTCACTTGCTATATACACGAGTTCACCTGTGAAATTATGTATATGTTTGAAAAAACTGAGAAATACAATTCGTTTAATTTTACTTGAGACGCATTTACCTATCAATAACAGCATTTATGTGAGCCCTAACCGGGCCTTTAATTTGATATTTTTATTCCGACTATTTTGAGTAAGAAGTGTAAGAAGTTCTATGTTTGCGTGATGGTATCTCATGCCCTACGTCATCTCTCAAGTGGTTCTGCAGTTTTCAACTTGGTCATCAAATCCCATTCCGCTGATTGGCCATAATGTACAAAATGTGTGATTGAAACTCTCCATCTAACTGGGCGTGACCTGAGTACATTCACACAAGAAAGTGTTAACCAATTGGGGCCACCGGATAATGATTATGCAGTTCTGACCAAAACCGTGCAACACCACAAATTGCATCTTATCACTGCACTGGAAATCTCGCGTTTTACCTTTTTCTCCATTACTCTACACCACACCACATTCCTACGATAAAATCCACGTATATAGTTACTTCTAGCCGAGTACCCTGGGAATAAAGATTTCTGGAATCCAAGAACTTCTTTGGACGTTGGGGAAAAATGTAAAAATATATTTAGAAAAAAAGACGTATAGGCATGACACAAATAGTGCATTTAATTATCTGAAAACTTTGTGGACCGTACATTCATCTAGAACGTTTGAACTCATCTATTTGATCCACAGTCCTGCAATTTGGTAGATTAAACCCATAAAATCACGAAATTCACAATTGTACCATATATCTAGTTCTATTGTACCAGCAAGCTACTTGTTAAATCTGTTTTACCCGTTCCCGAACATTCCCAGTCTCTGTCGTTCACGATCGCTTATCCACCGCATTCATTGACCACACTTGGATCCGCAGTGGCTATCTTCACATAAGCATTATCTGTACGCCCACGTATTGACCACATTGTTCGATTATTTTTCTATCTGCATCTCACTTCCCTCATGTCGGCACCCACCGCCAGTTCAAGTTTGTAATGCGACCTTTCAATTGTCTCTAAACAAGAAAACACACGCGCCTAACTTGGACCTTTGATTGCTACTCGGTCAAATGAGAGGTGTCCATCGAATCACAGACTAGACCGCGTGAACCTTTGAATTTGGATTAAGCTTCGTTTCTCGTCACGGAGTTGTGACCCCCTTGTATGGCTATTCCGTCTTTGTTTCCGATCCCCTATCGCGTCGCACATTTGAACGTTCGGTCAATCCCGCTTGGGAACGCTACAAATTGAGTATCGGTTTAATTGGATAACCAAGACTTGTTTAATCCGTCTCCTGAGGCTTGCGCGTAACTCAGCTTGGTTACTAATCCCGACATATCTAACACTACTGATAACTCAGCAAATAGTCGGCATATATCAGGTCTACCGGCAAATTCTGTCCGTTTCTATCACAAGTTTCTAATAAAATTAGACACAAAAGTACCCCTGGCTACTGATAAAGTTCAATTACGCATTTACGCATTTACGTATTTTAAAAGAATTTCAACAAGGAAGAAATGATACAGAAGCAATGAGAAATTTCTTGAAGGTGTTTGGTGAAGGCAGAGTTTTTGATGTGGCATGCAGAAGATGGTTCGAAAACTTCGATGAAGGTGAGTTTGGCATTTCTGATAAGCCAAGCTCTGGGCAACCATCTTCGATCGACGAGGATGTTGTTAGAATTATGACAGAGCATGATTCTTTTCTGACAACATCGGAGATAGCAGAAAGAATTAATTCAGCTCAACAAACCATTTTATACCATATTCGGGAGATACGATTTATGTGGAAATATTCCAGATGGTTGCCACATAAATTACGTCGGAAGAATTTAGATGATCGAGTCGTCAAACTGTTTCGAAAGAAAACCGAGCCCTTTTGAACCGGATGATAACTGGGGATGAGAAGTGGATTACCTACGAACACACCGTCAGGGAAATGGCACATTGTGAACCCGGAAAACCTAGCCCTTCAACCTCTAAACCAAATTGGACTCTGAATAGGAGGACGTTGCGTTTATCTTGGGACATTCGAGGACGGATAGGTTATGGGCTTTTAACACCAAACGAAAAGCTCATTTCGTAGAAGTATTGCCAGCAACTGGATAGTTTAAAACAGCAGCCCAAGAAAAGAGGCCGGCAATGCTCAATAGGAAAAACATTATACTTCATCATGATGATGCCAGACCACTTACTGCTTTGCGGACCCGTTCAAAACTTGCAGAAATTCTGTTGCATTCACCATTTTGCCCGAAGTGAGCACCTTCCGACTATCACTTGCTGTTTTACTAACAAACTTTTTAAAGGGCTAAAAATTAAAAACAAATGAAGAGGATATCAAAAAAGCGCTGGTTTAGTTTTCACATCGAAAGATAAAACATTTCCGAAAATGGAATAAACAAATCGCTGACAAGAAATCACCCGTAATAAAGGCAATTATATATTTCAATAAAGTTCATTGACAGTGAGACAAATTTGTGTTTTATTTTATTACAAAACAAAAAGAACTCTCCAGCAGACCTGATTTTCAGTCAAAATTTTATTTACAGTGCTGATCACGATATATTCTCAGTCCAAATTACGCTGACGTAATCTTCCTGAGGCAGAAACGCTTTTGCAATCTCATTTTACTAAGCCGTTGGTAACTCAGGTATGATATTTCTATGCAAACGAAAATTTCTTTGATAGACCGAACCCATTGCAATAATACTCGAACTCATCCTCGAATATCATTAAATGTTGGCATAGAGATACAAAATTTGTTCTGCAATAGCCAATCAATTGACTGTACTGGTTGGATCCCTGTGATGGAGTCACCACATGGTTCAGGTGACGCGAAAGGGTTTGTTTAATTATCTCAGTGGTACATTTCATGTTATGAGGTCATCGTGAGGTTAGACAATTCTAGCAGTGCACTCAGCTATACACCAGATATTGTTCCACTCGGTGTGTGCCGTACAAGCGGTCTCGAGTCTGGAAACAAGTTCACTCATTTCATTTTATTGTGACATGTATAAGTGCTGGAATATATATGTGAATGTCAGTATGAAAATAGCACCCATCTTGCCAGACACGAGTTGTCATAAGGTGACAAACAATACAGGTGTTATCCAAAGAGTTTCACCATTTGATAAAGTGGTCACAGCACCGTTTGAGCACTCAAAACGTTAGTGCAAGAAACTGGACTAATAGAATTGGTCAAATCCTCAGTTCAAAGAAATAGCCTGAACCGAAAAATAGAATTTGTATCCGCTGAGTTGCACATTTAAGGTTAATGATTCATACGATCACGTTTTCTCACGTTGATTTTTTGCTTATTTCCTAAATCTGATGTAGGCGGTGGTGGCCTGGTGGTAACCTCACCAAATTATCACGCCAGGGATGTGTGTTCGAATCCCACCACCACCGCCTGACTTTCCCTTTGTGTGTTGAATGGCAGCCCTCTGATTAGCCGCTTCCCCCTACCTGAAAATTTGTTGTACCTTTGTATATTCAATAAAAGAAAGTAAAGTGAAAAAGAAAAAAGAAAGGAATTCGACAGGGCTGGTTGATCGAAAAGGGAGTATTTTGGAAAATCGACGAATGTAAGATCAAGTGTATTAAGACTGAGAAGGGGGATGAGATATCGTCTTTTGCACTCCCAGATAGCATGAAANTTCTTCTGACAACGTCTCTCATATTCACTATAACTTCTGTCCAGTAGAACTGCAGATATATGAATTCGTATTTTAGGTTTTCATTGAATAACCTTATAAACACACCGACAAACTGCAAGCTACTGATAAAACCAAAGGATCAAGAAAGTTTTCTTTTTATATGCAACAATGAAAAAAATTAGAAATCTTTGATGTGAAGAGAATTCACACAGCCTGTTTAATCGGAGTATGGATGGTGAGATAATCACACGTGATTTGTGCATTTCTATTGTGCACTGTGTTGAGATTTGTATCACTGTGAAGACCATGTTCCTTAGCAGTTGCGAAAGTGAACATATCCGGCGGACTGCTTAAATAAGGAGCACCTAATCCAGTTAACCTTGCACTTTCATTTGTTGTAACGTTTGCTGGGTCCGCACATGTTTCTTAAACAGCAAGTGATGTGTATGTTACACGTCAACAACTATGAATACTAAACCAGTCAATACTATCTGGTGATTTTTCTTTCTGGTCGAAATGCGACAAGTAAGACGGTTTTACGGGAACACAGTTTTCTCGAACAGGATAACGAATTGTCACTCTCCACTCTGTGTCCCCAAATGATCACAGAGTAACTATTCAGTCGGTGGAATCTGGCAATTTAACCGGTCACCTACTATCTCGCATCGAGTTTCTTGATACGAAGATGGCAAACCCAGAGTGCTGAAAGTCCAAATCGGGATCACCGGGAATAACGTGAACCAGTGACGCACAATTCAGATGAGCAAGCTGCTTGGGTATTTGATTTTCGTCCTGTTGTGTACCGCATTTGGAAATCACGATTTTCAATGTTCAGCAATGCTCAGATGTTGAGGTAAATTGAAGTTCACCTATTTTTACGCGTTGAGAACGCCAAACATTTCGTTCGCTTCCTTTCTGTAATGCAGTTGACAGACAAAGGATAATCACATTAGAGAGCGTGAACCAAAATGAATAAACTGGGAGTATTAGATCAGCACTAATTTTGTTTTAAACTGACTAGGGAGGTATTATAAAACGTTCATGTCCCTGTCAACATTTTGCCCGGGATACCTAGTTTATGCATTTGGGAGAAACGATAGTACTGAGTTGTTATTGAATGAATTTTGTCGAGTACAAAATAGCTAAAGCTTACATTCGTTCTCGTCTAGTTAGGGCTCACCATCAGGGCAGTACTGTTGTAATTGAGGTTTGATTTTCTCAAGAAGCTTGCAAATGTAGCGCTGTTCAGCGGTTAAGTAGGTATCATGCTCACCTTCTACGCAATGTTAAGTTCGGTATGGGGATTCTCACCGCGAACGAGACTCAATCAGGTTGAAGCAACTGAACAGTACTTTTAGGTACTTCGTTATCATGTTTGTTTTCAGCCGAGAACCAAATTGAGCGAGTCAATGAATGATACAAATCCTTAACCATAATCATGTAAAGTTTCCATTGCTGCAGTCAAACCTGGTGTATAAAAGACATCTTCTTGCGCAAATCATCAAGGCTCATAGTGGATCGCATATATCGTCCACTATATTAATTTTAGCTATGAACGTTGCATTCGTAAGATAAACCATTCATGCTTGCAATGTGCAACTAAGCAATGAATAGTTTGTGGCAATTTCATGGAGCCGCTTTGTTGTTACTTTCATTATGAGTCATTAAAAATTCAATAAGCATCCTTTCTATTGCAAAACATGAGACAAAATTATGGATCACTATGGAGACAGAAATGATTTTCCACCACTGTATTACCAGACACCAAACACTTGGATCTTGTGAAAAGCCATGGAATTATTAAAGGTAAACAAACAACAATCATCTAAGTGGAATATTGTTCTATGTCATACGTGGAGTGTGCTACCGGTGTAACCACCTTACTTACTTCACCCAGTCCAATAGTTCCACTGTCGACCGGCAGACATAAGAGCTGTTCCATCTCTACGCAAAGGAAATGCCGTTAGGTTTTTTGAAAAACGTGGATCTACTCAAAAATCGTTCTTTGTATGGTTACATTTATATCCCGTGAATTCATTGGCGATCTCACACTCAACTTGGTTAGTCGGTCGATGCGCGAATTTTAACCCTGAATTGGGCTATTTATCTTTTTGTTCGTATAGGAGTGGAGGCGACAGCTGTTTAAACACTTCTGCTTGTAGACTGTGCAAAACAAATCTTGTGTGTATGAATGTTGAGAATAATGGGACCCACGTCGGAGGAAATTCACAATTCACAAGAAGAGCCTCCGCAAACGCGATGATTCTGGCAATTTTAGTTGCTCGGAAGTCAGTTAAAAATATAACAGAGGTCTTAGTTTAGTTTTTCCTTCTCGGTTTTTGTGCTATTCTACTTCCACCGTTAACATAACTCCTATAAAATCGGGTAAACATAGCAGAAAGGCACTGCTCGATGATCCATTTGCTGGGGTTTTACGGTACCATATCTATATTTTGTACGTTTAACAGCTCACAGTATTAGATCCCTATAGGAATGTTTAAGTTAGCCACAAACATTCAAAACATTCCTATAAAGATCTAAAATTTACCGAGTTCTTTAAAGCAGTTAGCAACGTGATTTTATTCGTATCTAAGGCAAAGGAGACGAAATGTGAATATCTAGAACAATTATAGAGATTTTCCAAATTGGTTGGATTTCGTCATGAAGTATTAAACGATTAGGATCAACGGGGATCAGGCCTTCAGGCCTCACAGGTACAAAGCAATTAGAGAACTAGCTTTTCTTCTCGTATAATTGGTCAGTTTGGTTCACATTGTCTATGCAGGACACTGATAAATCTATATTTACACTTGTTTTGGATACTGTATTGTCTCGCTCATGTTAAGGTTGGTTTCCGGATGCATGAAAGTATTTGGACCTAACGTTTTTGTGTATGGGAGCAGTGGGGGGCATACTGCGAATTCATGAAAACTAGCTTCATCGGCCGAACGAAGGACATACCAATTAGATATTTGACGAGCACTCCCCATCAGATGAGATCGGGAAATACTGAAAGGCTATATATTACTGCCAAGATATCAAGTCCGCCTTATTTAATCTGATTATGAAGAAATTATTCATGTTTGGAAATCAATCTTTCGCTTTTCCTGACAACACAACTTTTGGCTCACATTTTGATCATTACTTATAAATATTGTTTTGCAACATGCAGACGAGGGTGAAGCAGTCAACGTAGTGAGGCCAGTGAAACAGGGGATGTTCTTCAGACCTGATTTGGGTAGCTAGGGAGCAACATTGTGTGCCGAGTTATGTTCCTTATGCTGTGACAACGGCATAACTTCTACTCTTCTTTGACCGATTTATGTAGGCAATGCAAATGTAAAAAATGTAAATGTCTTTTTATCTGCTTTTTCATTCACTGAATACACAAATGTACAGTCAACTTTCAATAAGGGGGCCACGGCCATACAAAGGCTGCCTGTGAAAATACAGATATAGGGAAGACAGGCGGTGGTGGAGCGGTTTGAACCCGGGACTCCCAGGCCACGATTTGGTGACCTAACCACTGGGCCAACACCGCCGCATAAAAACGCTGATGCAGTTCACTCCAATTTTAAAAAAGTCAAAGACTCGACCAGAATGAAACTGTTGCTCAGACTTTGGAACGCAATATACGGCATCATTGTGTGATAAAGGTTTTTGAACCATCATTCCTTTTATTCTGTTTTTGCAATCAACATATGAATGCATGTTTACACGTGCTCCATGCAATGAATATTCGTTTGTTTTCAAAATATCTTCGATCACCTGATGACTAGTTCGCACCGGTGATCGCCACGCTGAATAAATTTATCCTGCTTACAAACAATACCGTGTATTGTTTGAACAGTAGCGGTCACCAAACTACTCGCTTCAATGTAAAGTAAACACGTGATATCATGAATTCCATATCCGAAAACAGATATATTTATAACACCGGAAGTGTGTTCTTCTCAGACCAACAGATTTTTTGTCACATGACGGTTCAAATGATTATGCTATTAAGTTTGATACAAAGATCGTGAAAAATACATGAGGGGGGGCGGATAACGGTGACTCGAAAATAGCCATGGTCCAATAAACAGAAAATCGGTTCTGTTTCATTGTTTTAAATCATTTCACAATAGAAAACCATCGATTCTCATCGATATTACGCTTTGAGACAAACCACTCGCAGCGGAGTATGACTTTTCAGTGCACGTAGACCTGCACAAGCAACCTTCAACCAGAATGAAATTTTATTTCCAAGAATAAGACTGCAAATATAAGACAAACCATTTGGAACGGGAATCTCACTTTTAAGAGGGCATTTGGCGAAATATGTGCATTTTAAAAATAAGTTATTGTATAGTTTTTTTAACAAAAGTGAATGTCATCGAACGGAAGCGGTGAGAACGGAAGAATGAATTAATGCACCGAAAATTTAAAATCCTCCGGATATTATCAATTGGACGTTCACGGACACTTGAGATATATGATTGTCATCGCGAACACAACACCCTGAAAAGTTAAAAGACAGTGATTTGTTAGAAATAAGTAAACCCTAACCAGGACGGACTCAAATGATATAACAATTCATACGTCCCTCGTCAAGCAAGTATATTGCAGAATAAGCAGAAGTTGAATCGATCTAACTATTGAAAGTATATCACTTACGGTGACTGCAAGAACGACTAACGATCCCAACGCGATTTTGTTAAATACGTAACTTTCCATCTGAGCTTTGCAACCGTATTTAATAAAACTGTTTTCTGCTGTGAACGTCCTTGGGCAGTAACCAGGTGCATCTTTCAGTTCCTGCTTTAGATCACAGCATGGCACTGGATACTGTAAATCTGCAAAGCACAAAATCGATGTTAAATTAAATGATATCAATAACGATGGAATAACAACTAATTTCAAATGTAATCACCATCCAACGAACCGAGAGTGTATGTGGACGTACCTTTTATGGTGACGTTTCCAATCGTATCCTGCTTGCTAAACTTAGCTTCTACTGCATTGAAGTCTTCAGCACTGTTGAAACCACAGCAACCAATCTAGAATTCAGAATAACAAAATGCAAGCTTATGTATTGGTATGCTATTCACCTGATAATTCTAATATGTGTTTGCCCATCTGAAAGGTCTTTGACACATGAGTAAGTTAATCAATTTCATTGTTTGTCCTAATTTGAAAATAAATTATGCAGGTGCACAAAATTCGATTATGGCTCATGCTTACCGTGGGCATAATAATTGTCATGACAGCACTCTCGACAGTTCCACTCTCCATCGATACGTAGTTTTGTACTGCTTTCTGCATATACTCGTAGGCATATTTCAGGAGCTGCAATGCAGAAGACACGGATCGGTATTATTACAAAACAATCGATCTGCTTGTAGTTAGCATAACAATTTGG
This sequence comes from Echinostoma caproni, assembly GCA_900618425.1. Taxonomy (NCBI): domain Eukaryota; kingdom Metazoa; phylum Platyhelminthes; class Trematoda; order Plagiorchiida; family Echinostomatidae; genus Echinostoma; species Echinostoma caproni. The sequence continues at coordinate 17,974 of UZAN01041047.1, forward strand.
CCATTGTCTTGTGCATATTTATTTGGAAGATTCTCACTGGCCCCCAAGTCTATAACTTAAACCTAGTATCGATGATGTTCAGACTTTCTGCTTTTGACTTGAAATTACTAAAAGAGGTAAAGTGTTGCGCCTGTAACATAAATCGTCTCACTATTATTCAAACACTTCAAACTTCCATTAGCTAATATAGCATAACTTGGAATTGAGTGCTACTGCTTTGTGCTCTATTTCACGCAGTTAAAAATGTCATACAAGGCATCAGTATTTTACTAAATTATCGGATTACAACTGAGGCAGTTATTCATGATGTATTGAAAAGACTTCTATCTATAGTTAGTCCGCTGTTTATATACCAATTTTTCTACCCTGCTTAAACAACAAACAACCTTGGAGTAAACTTACGATATTTTTGTTTGCAAAATATATGATGATCACAATGAGATGCGCAAGGAACAGCACACCGACGATAATGGCATACTGAAAGAAAAGCAGAAGAAAACGCGTAGGGTTCTAACAGTGAACTCAGTAAGAGGAAATTATTTCAAACTTCGTAAAATTTAAAATATAAAAGCAATGCAAACTAAATACATTGTTCTATCTTGTTTATCGAACTGTTTCGTACAGTAACGTCAGAACACTTCGTATATGACATCGCGAATGACATGGAGTGGATAAAAGGGGAATGGAAGGCGACTCACGATAATCAGGAACAACTTGATGTGGCAGCAAAGACCGATGAATGCCAAGCCGGCTACACAAGCAATAACTATTCCTCCGATAAACACTACCAATCCAAATGGACCTGAACAGAGGGGAAATGAATACGAACAATGCATGTACATCTATCGGGTTTTTTATCGATTTAAACCATGAATTCTGGCCAAAAACGAACTGTTCCCTGCAATAAAAATGCAGTACTTCAAGTGTGAAAGAATCAAAGAAAGTGTGCCGAAATTCCCTAACTCACGAAATGTGAATCACTAATTTAGAGCTGCTCTTTACATACTTATATATCAAGCAATCACGACTGTACGATTATTCTTTAAAGAGGGAGACTATGATAGATTCAGGGCTCATCATGGACTGTATAAACTATACAAACATCTAAAGATAGTTTTTACAATCAAAAAAAAACCTGCCTTGAGAAAGGTTACCCACGGTAACCGAAACGTCGGCGAATATAATTCTCTACCGACATCGCTGTGTTATTAACTCCATAACTTTCACAATCTGAAGATAGTGTCTATTTTTCACATCGTTTAAATAAATTTTTTGTAATTCGAATACATACTTACCCGCAAACTCTTGAATTCTGTCAATTGCTATCTCGGCAGTCTTCATCGCCTCGTCTCCCAATTTTTCTCTCATAAATTTCAGTGATACATCACAAATTTGTTTAAGCAGCGGTTTGTTCCACCTCATCAAAGCACCGAGAATTAGCAGAGCTAAACCACCGATCTGGGTAAACAGAAAGCAGTTGAACAATTTTACGCTGGTAGTCTTATGCACTATAAAAGTACACAAGTGTTTTATTCTCTCTTTTACGTATGTCATTAGCTGCTGACTGCTCACGTTGGCATTAAAATCCTATCAACTATCGGCGCTTTTCACTCAACGAACCTCAGTTCTTTAATCGTTTCACCTATGGAACTGGTCTGATAGTCACATCAATTTCGATAAATACTGAGTGGTAACATGTAGGATCCATCACCGAATGACTCGGTTGGCTATTTTATGAGAATTTAGGTACTTTATAAACTCTCAATGATCCTCAAGAAAGAGGAAGCATCGGTATAATGCGGTGCGTTTATATCAAACAGTAAATCAGGTTAATAGATTATAGTACTCAGCAGGAAATGAAAACATCTGATCTAATCTAGCCAAATCAACTCATTTATTTCTATCATCTTTAGTGTAATGTACACTGATAGATAACAGAATGCATGATAATTGCAAAACTACGCGGAACTCACCAGCATTGCAACGTTGAATACACCGAGGATGATACAGGTTATACTCTTGCACATTGTTCTCCTGTGCGCAAAATGTAATCGTAAATGTGAAGGTAATTTAAGGAATGTACATATTTGCTTTCAAAATGGACATTTGTTGCAATAATGATAATACAACTAAATCCTCGCACGGTGCTACAAATGATAGCTTACGATCCTTTTCAACCTCATTCTGAGTAAGTCTCAGCTTTGTGAGTACAGTCAATAGGAGCAAATGGTACTGTATTGCTAAAACAATGCCTGGTATGGCCAAAACCTCAATAAAGCATGCACATTTCTTCAGTTCACGATAACAATGTGGAATTTTGAAATATTCTGAAAAACGTTTTAAAGTGTGCAACAATCATTGATCCAACCAGGAGAAAGGACTTTCCATATCTTAAACAAAGCAAATTTATGAGCACGTGGACGTAATCCATTCAAAATCGCGAGAAGTTCTGAGATCCAACTTACTCTGTTGCACAGTATCAAAATGCTTTTTGCAGACTGTTGTCAACAATACGACTTTCTTTTACTTACGACCGCTCCGTCTATGTTCAATCCTGGATTTAATCAACTGATTGTGTTATGCGATCGGAGTTTGTCTGTGCCATTCAAAGATTCTGATTGGCTGATCGATTTAATGCTTCACCTTTTCCAACAACTACATGCGTTCATAGGTCAGATTAAAAGCATGAGGCGTGCTAAAATGTGTATCCGCCTGCACACTATGGATGCATTGGTGAAAAATCTATGTTCTGTGCGCCCCCAAAAGAAGGTTTGTTGCAATTATTTGCTCAGTTCCGCAAAGGTTTTTTATTATATCTCTACACCACATCTCTCGAATGAATGCGCATAAGCTAGGCACATTGAAGACCGCGTGAAAGTGGAACGCTACACAGGAAATAATAACTCTTGATAAACATTTATTCCGGATAAAATGCTACCAAAGACCTGGTGGGAGGGTTTGAACAAAGCTCCTCATTAAGCCTCATTTAGTTCCACTTCTTAAAATGTTCTCATATGCGACTAGATTAAAGGATATCACATACACACGTTTCAAGTGTCATAGAACATTTCGCTCCATCCGTAAACCTGCACACCAAAGTTAAGACCACAGTAATATCATCACAATACACAGGGCCATAGTTTGAGGCTTGACTGTGCGCAACTGAACTCACGAAATGCGTTCATCAACCGGGTGGTTGCATACCGAGTACATTTCTTTAAAGATTTGCCGGCTCCTCGCAAAAGGACTTAATTTGATTTCGAAAACGTTGCTGAATTATGAATGAGCACATCATGACATTAGGAAATAGAAAAACATACTCGTTTGAACCGTAAGGTCTGCTTGGTATTTTATTATTAAATTTTTGCGAATGCACCCTTCTAGTCGAAGAGGAAAAAATGATAAGAATTTTGAGGAAGTGTAAAGCAAACCATTAGCGTTTTCGTTCAAGTCTGTGCCATCAAAAGTTCTTCTATTCAAAAACAAACCACAGTCAAAATATCCTTTTCTATTCCATCGTCAGAATCTATTACCCTATACACCGCGAACTCACATTTGAAATTGAATCAAATCTTTCATTACTCAGTAGAATGTATTTGGTCACAATCGAGTTTCTTCCTTTGGGAATTTCGACTTATTTAATGATGCCCAGACCCCACAAACACTTGAAGTTCACGTGGATGGTTTCACACAGTGGCAGCTGCAAAACAAATTGATTCACCCTCCGAAACAATCTTTACTGAGTATTCCCTCATATCTTTGGAAATATGTACAGAACATCTAGGAGCAAGGAGTGGAAGTTTGTGTAACGGAGACCAGCTGATTACTCAGTGTCAAGCTGTACGTCCTTTATCCTCCCCTGAAGTTTGTTTGTTAAACAATAATATTTTTAGTCAACCAGTTTAGCAAACCCCGAGGACACGTCGCACACATATAAAAACTGGAAAGGTGGAACAGAGGTGATCTAAAAGTTACTGCTTTACCGAAATTTGTCATGGTTTAACTAACATTCGCATAATTGGACTATGGACGTTTAGTGATTTCTTCAGTTGTTACTCGAAAAAAATTTCAGTGCGATCACATTCTTAGGCAATGGTTGATCATAACACTGAATGGAATCAGGCAATAAAATGCATCTGATGTATCGCCTACTTTTACCTCAGAAGACGAACCTTATGGGAGGACTTACTTCATATATACTCAACAGTCAAGTAAGGGTTGAACAAGATAGACAAACAGAGTGAATTAGAAATTCTAGGTGCGAGTAGTGGATGATTTGGACCAATGATAAAGTGGATTTTGTCGTGTATGAATCGAATGAAGCGTGAATTAAAAAGCCAGGAAACACTGTGCAGCAGGTTTAGATCTCAGCAACAGTGCGAATCCCTAGACCCAACTAAGCATGGAAACCGGGAACTCACAGTTAAGAGATAAGCATACTTCTCAGAAGGCTGACAGACGGCTAATCCGACCGTTTTGCACATAGATTTGACAAGAGGTAGAGGTGCAAGAGATAGTGCATACACCGCGATAGTTAGATTCCAT
>UZAN01041047.1:22524-42782 GCA_900618425.1 Echinostoma caproni
CTGATCGTTCAACGGAGGCCCAGGATGAGGTCGTGTGACCAATAGGTGATTTCTTTGAAATCAGATAAGGCACAAAAATGGTTCTTATAAATAGATTAGTCTAAATTACCAACAGCATACTCAGAGACACTAGAAAATGTCATAANACAGAAGGATAAAAGAGAACTAACAAAAAGGTCACTGTCGAAAATACTACGGTCCCTAAAACAGTGGAACTTGATACACATAGAATGCCTCTGCAACCGATTCTAAACGGACCACGCATGATATCACTCGACGTCGTTCCCTCTTCACAAACGTTCCCATTGCTGAATATATCGAACACATATGTGACCACACGCAAAAGCAATAATTTTGAAACTAGAATATCAGTTGCAGGTCTCAAATAATCACCATACTTTCTAAAATACAACAAACAATTCAAAATCATTAACGAGTTTGATCTCCAAATAGATATTGTATTATTGGGATCTCCTCTAGGCAGATATTTTCATGGTTAGGGAGGAGAGTAAAATCCTCAACCGAACAATCGATCGTTGCGTATTTAACTAGAGATGACATTTTGTACTCTGTTGAGGACAGTATGAATCTGTCAGAACTCTTGAAAGTATCTAACTCACTTCATCCAAATATTAAGTTCACTCCATAGAACGAACAGAATAAACAGATCGCATTTCTGGAAGCTCTTCAAATCCGTCGACCAGACGTAATTATCCAATGCGCCATCGACAGAAAACCATCGTGAACTAAACAGCATATCCGTTTCAAGGACTATGTACCTTTGGAACGGAAAAGAAACCTGATTCAGTACGTCACTACCAGGGCACGGAAAATTTGTACAAAAGATGCTCTTGAGAAAGAATTGAGGTTTATTTAGGAGATTTCCTTTCAAAACAGGTACCCATATCGATTTGTGGACAACACTCTGAGGCGTCACCGGTTTCCAAATAGAGTCTCTACTGCTGAGAACTAACCGGTATACATATTGTAGTGAAAGCACGGGTGCAGACATTTTGATTTACTTGTGGGTCGTGTGCATGTCTCACTGGACCTTTTGGTTCGTGGTTGCTTTTTGAATTTTCTTTTTCTTGCGGGTCGTTTGAAGGCCCACGCCACGGAGAACCTATTGTGAGACGTGTGTCCTATCTGGGTATTGAGAGCATCAGTGAGTGACCTGTAATCGTGCGGCCTTTTTGTGAAGACGCTAACTGTATAAGAACTCGGACTGCGTTGCCCGGATACAATCTTCTAATGTATTTTGAGTGGAATCAGAACTGTGGGCGGTTCTGCGTACTATAATGTCAATATGTTTTAAGGGTGACACGATTGCCGAGATGGTGATACAAAGCTGAGTACAGCTGTAGAAAACCCATTGTCTGCAGTCAAACTTCGTATCGTGTTCATCTGCAGGCCACTTTTGTGCTCTCAAATCTAAGATAAATTGCCTGTTTCTTTAGTCTTTTTCTGTGTCTTGATCTACCTGTTCCTGTAGGGTACGTTATATTGGCGGCACGAGAAAATGTTTATATGAACTTGTCCGTGGCCATCATCCGGCCTCGTTGAATCGTGGAGTAAATAAGACTATCAACAATTTGATCGTTTTACGCCCGGTGGAATCAAACCACGCCGTTAATGTGGCCGAGTAGCTTCGAACCATCTACTTAGTTTGCGGTTGCTATTCTAAGAGGATTAGGAGTCGCTTTCTGGCCACAGTGGAAGCTATCTCGGTTTTTCAAATGCTGCGTTGAATTCACATGGCAATAAATCAATATCATTGACTGATTTAAGTCGGTGAAGCTTTCGCAACTCATGTTTTGAATAAACACAACCACTTCATAACCTCGTCCTTCAATCATAGCCATGGAAAGTCCGTCAGGAAAGTATTAGGATGCTGCTTACCGACTAGAACATTGTCAGTGAGCTGAGGTACACATATTTGCCAGTTTCACATCAGTTTCGGATTGGAAGAACAAAATCCATGTGTCTGAAGTCTACTGATCTCAAACGTAGCGATTTACGGCACCATGGGTGAACTTTTACTAGATGAACTTAACATGATACTAGACTTTTTTATTATGGAAAATGGAGTGGTACTCTTACTCTCTCCCTCACCTTTTATCCCTTCAGTTATCAAATAACCCCGTTGGTGCACATCCACCAGCGCATTTTATATGGGCGAATTGTGTATGTATCACCAGGGAGCTAAGCAGGGAAATTGTGCCCAACAAGATGTTACAATTCAATTTTGTTCAGAAGCGGCATTCAGCAGTTCTCAATCCGCTTTAGAGATCGGATGTTTCCACAGCAAGAATGAAATATGCAACGTTATAGCTCCAGTCAAAGTCTGTCATTAGAAAAGATCTTCTTTGCACGCATGATTCTACATCCCCAAATGAAACCACCAAGACATGCATCAATCAATATTTAACTTGTGAGCATTGTTATGAGCTGATTGTTTCTGATTATAAAGGCCAACTACACAAATTTATTTTCATATACAATTGCCTTGAAATGGATTAGCCTCTTTTTCTATTACTTGGTTCTGCATGACACGGAAAACAGATACCGTGCAAGAAGGACCCAAAAAACACTCTTTCGGGAACCACTTTTAACAGTCACACAAACTCAAGCTCACATAGGTGTAAGCTGTTCAGTGTCATCAGATATCAACAACAAAACCTGCCTTGTGCGTTGTTTCAGAGAATACTCTCACGAAAATTAACCAAACACATTGCAACAAGTGAAAAAACGAAGAAACCTTTTGACATGATAATCTTGTTCCTCCTTTTGCAAACGTTCACTTATTCATTTAAACGTTGATTGAAAGGAAGAAAATGGTTTCCTCTAAGCGCAAAGAGAACATTTGTTCCTGTGCTTCGTTTCGTAAACAACTTTAAACCCCATTTATTCAGTTTGGTTCCATTTCTATGTCTACCTGTTTGTAGCTCAATCGGTCTTCTCTCGACCTTTCGTCAAATGATCGATCGACGGCCTTCGTAGGCTTTCTGATTCATCTGCCATCGTTTTTGTGGTCTGCAGCAAATAGTGGCACTGCAATCTGCCTGTCCCTCGCACGATCGTGTGCACAGTAAATTTAGGTACAAATTGTTCCTCTGGTCATTGTCATGTACACAATTGCCGATAAACAAAAACCCCACTTGAGGGTGTACAGGTCCATGAGTAAACTGTTTCCGGAGTTCCAATAGATTTATCGATGTTTTCTATTTTCGATCGCTTGTATTATGTCTACGGAATGTACACGGATTTGTAACGTGATGCCAACGATTATTACTACTATTAATAAAAAATTGCAATCAATCAAATGCTTCCACAAAATGTACAGTATGAAGACGATGTTCTCAACTATTGCCATTCAGTGGTTCACAGACGTGCCACAGCATATTGAGCAGTTAAATTTAGCCAAGTGCTAGAATGCACTGAAGAAAACGTCCATTATATGAATTCGTCTTTATTTCAAAATAACTATTGGACAACGGCAAAAGGATAGCCAAAAATGTTTGAACTAAATTAGTTCAGAAACAAAATGCTATTTTGTGGAATACTTTTTTTAGAAAAAAATGACCCAAAGATTATTAACTGAAACCACAAACAGTGGACCTATTGAGAGAAATAAGCGATGTGTTCTGTGAGCTGGGTGTGTTGTTCGCAGATGTTTCGTAGCCAGACTAGGCAGCATCATCATCATCCACGAAGTTGCACTAATGATGTTTTTTAGCCTAGCTACGAAACGCTTGCGAACAAAACTCCTAGCTGGGAGAGTATACCACTACCATCACCACCAACAACAACAACAACTAAAATTAATGGCTGTTTTATTCATAGCCATTTATGGAGTAACTAACGTAGCTCGTCTAACATTTGCAAACTATACCTCACAAATAATTCTCATGTAATCGGTCGCTATCTGGTGATTGAAAACCCGAACCATTGGGAGAAATGCACACACAAGTTCTATGCTTTACTCCTTACAACGAACATATATTTCGTGAATAGGCTTCAGGCTCGTACTTAGTATGGATCTGATTTGGATGAGCTTGACTGCACAATATTCAGTGACTTCACTGGCAAATGTCAAAAGCTAGCCAGTGACAGCATTAATTTTGCGAAACTTTAGATCATGGGAGATTCGGGCGTTTTGAAAAAAAGAACAGCAAACAAAACCAACAAAAAGGTATGTACAAGGCCACAGTTGTATAGATGAAACGCCAAACCGGCAAACAGCTCAGATCTTATTTTGTTTTTTAACCTCAAACTGATTGCTGTCGTCTCTGGACATCCACAAATAGGTAACACACATTAAATGAGTCACCACTTCAACCTAAAGGTTGCCGCCGTAATTTACTAATTCATCATTCACTTTTCCTAATAGTTCTCCCTAAAGAAGAAATCAGCATTCGGTTGTCATTGTTACCATCAATGGTTTACACAATGTATGCGCACTCTGTTTGTATCACATGTTCACACACCATCCCGAGTTCATTCACACTTCTAAACGCTTCAGAATCACTAGCTGTTGTCAGAGCTTATCAGTAGTGCATATCCAATAACCCGTGGAAGACTTAAATTCCGAATCATTTGTTCTTTAAATGATCTCCTCAGTACCCGAATAATGTTCTATCAAATCTTGTCGTTACTCATGAGCACAAAGACACTACATTATTTCAACTTCAGGTGAACCTGTTAAAGCTTCAAGTGAGCCACTCAGTGGCGCTCCACTGAGACCTAAATAAAGTGATTCGTGTCAGGTTGTCACTTGTCCCACAATGATTAGAGTTTATCACAACGATAGGTCATTTAGAATGAACTGAGCTCTCTGCAGATAACTAAAAGTACATTTGAACCGAGTTATTGGGGCGTGTACGGAGATTCGTGCAGAGTGGGTATTCAGCTTTTCAATTCCAGGCAATGAAAGGCTATTGTTTGCTGATCGGGTGAACAAACCCGTCAACAAGTAACCTCTAGCAGTCCAGTTAAATAGAGATAGGATTGGGCCATAAGCTGGGGCACATGTTCCAGCTCAAAAAACAGTAGTTATGTGATCCCAGCCGACTGTGTCCAATATTTCCGAAGGACAAACAATCGGACCTTAAGAAATCGTCTACAGAGAGATAATTTGATTCCTAGTGGAGTTCTGTCATTTGGATTCTTACTACAATTTCCACCTTTACAAACGTATTCCGAGAGACAATGCTCATTGACCACAACACTAGTCGTATTATTGAGTTTCTAGAAACCTACATTGCTGAACTAGTTTTAGTTAACCACGGTTTCCAATCTCACTTTACATTGTTGTATTTTGGAGGGTTTACAATCACCACAGTCCGTGTATTGTTGTCCTTGTATTGGTACAGGAAAAAGTCCAGTATAACCCATGTACCAATACGATCAGAGCAAGGACCGTCAATCATTGAGCCAAAAGGTTCGACTCTGTCAAACGGTACAGACTCGGTTTGAGTTCCATCCCCGACAGAAAAACATCATGCACCGTAAACGAGCCACAACAAATCCAAACCGGCTGTCCGATTCTCTCTCTCTCTCTGAGTCACCGCACTATTTAATTTTCAATGATTTGCAGTAAAAGCAAAGGGATGAGTCAGAAATATTTGGATACGATCCGATGCACTAGAAATCAATCAAACGCAGTTCACATCATTCAGGAACCTGGGAAACACAAATGCTTTGGGTGGATGCCACCATTACTAAATGTTTATTGATATTTAATTTTGTTACTATCGGAAAAAAAACATTCTGTGTAGTTTACGAGTTATGGTTGTAACTAGTTTTCTCTGCTCGAATTAGTAATCATTTTTCGAAAGTGGAAAAAATTTGTACACTCGGGGCATCACCGTAGATCATCGAAACCTCTATTTTCCGCAATATTTGTATAAGATACTTCAAATGATTACTCCACTCCCCGATCCGTTACTTTGATCTGGTCACGGCGAATACAGTGTCGTGTGCTGACGTAGTTAAATTTGTGTCTCTCTTGAAACGAATCACTATGACTGGTTAAAATTACTCTGACCGTGAACACGTGGACGTGGTGTTCTACTTTATCATCGAAGTGATCTCCAGTGCGATGCAGTTAAACCTCCTGTTTCAGCCCAAGACAGAATATGGTGTAGACTAAAACTGTCGAAACAGGATGGTTGGCTTAATGGAGTGTTCTCTCGTTCTCCCTAATCCACGAAGTCGGCAAACGGTACACTTTTGCAAGCTTTGTCACAAGTCCTATCTGCCAAATTTAGTCATATTCTAATAGTGGGTGACTTCAACTGCCCGCACCTTAATCAAAGTATGACCACCCTCCCATCGTTTCAATGTCAGTTTAAACAGTTAATCGACTCAAATCCCATGTACAACCACGTGCAGGAGCCCACAAGTCTCGGGAACTTGGAAACGTCGTCAGTGCTGATTTTGGTATTAACCAATGAAGAGTTTATGGTTGAATCCGTCGTTGTCTTGCCCCTCCCCCTTAGAACGCAGTGACCATGAAGTATTACTGTTCAAATGTCTGCTACGCTTCGATAGAAAGAACTCCGCAGAACAATACACGTCTCGCCACAGAATATATCACATTACAGAATTTGGCTCACTGCACTGAGTGAATCTCTCCTGGGGACGTACGCGACCCACCGGTTAACCGGCAAGCATTTACGGATAGACTTACAACTCTGTTCGCCTCAGTTACTAAGGTTGTCAGAAAATCAGGGCTCCAAAACTCACCGATTCGCAGCCGCACAAAAAAGTGGATGACTCTGCGTAATTGATCTTGGCGAGACTGCAATGTGTTTCCAAATGACAGGACCTGGAATAAATATCGACATTTGCAAAAACATTGTACCCACTTGGTGCAGAAGGATAAGCTGAGGTACCAAGAAACGCTCTTACGGAAGTTTATTTCCAACCCGTCGGTACTAAACAAATATGTCAATATGTCCAGGAAATTAAAGTATGACATACTATCACTCAGCTGTCTTGAGAAGGTCCTCAGTAACACCCAGGAAGCAGCTCGGCTGCTGCAAAAACCATATGCCCAAGTCTTCGACGCACACAACAAGGCGAACCTACGGCTACCTCGTCGGATACTCTTTCTTCCAAATCCACCACTGACTACCTTTACGTTTGATGCCGACAGAGTGAAATCAAAGCTTCTGGGTCTACGTAAATATTCGGCTCCAGGCGCAGAAAATCTACATCCCAAATCGCTTATATCGTTAAGGGATCACATATCTGAACCGTTGGCTCAAGTTTTCTAAAGGATTTTTGATGCAGCCGTGCTGTCCCAATCGTGAAAACAAGGCATGATTTCTCCAACTTACAAAGGCGGCTGTCGTGGTGATCCTGCCAACTACTGCCCGGTGATACTCCTACCCGTTCTATCCAAAGTCATGGAATCCATCGTAGCGGATTTCTTGATGGAACACCTAAAGATATACTACGTTCTTTCTCCAGCCCATCATGGATTCCGTCAAAAGAGGTCATGCACTACCAATCCGCTCCTAGCCCACGATGAATGGAGAAAAGCAGTAGACAAAGGTCATGCAGTTGATGTGGTTTACCTGGACTTCTCCAAAGCATTCGATCGGGTGAACCATGAAAAACTGCTCCGTAAACTGTACAATTTTGGTATCAGAGACCTCGCGCTCGATTGGGTTACTGCGGTTCTCCAACAACGGACCATATCGGCTCAAGTCTCTAATTCACTGTCCGCCCCATTTCTTCGCCATTTCTCACGGAGTCCCCCAGTAATATTTGCTTGGTCTTCCAGTTTTTCTCTTGTTAATAAACCACCTACTGAATGTCCTGAAACCACAAATATTATTGTTTGCAGACGACGGGAAAATCTGGAAAGCAGTAACAGAAAATGGGGGTTCGCTGGAACTCCAAAATCGCTGAATGCAGCTCACAAATGGTCTATTAAGAATGCCATCCAATTTAACGTCTCCAAATGAAAGGTGATTCCCCTACATCATCATCATCATTGTACAGCATAATACAGTGAAGCGAACTACAGTGATCGCCGCTAAACTCATATCGCATACAAAGTAAATAATAATGTGTAAGAAGGGAAGGGATTGGACGGGAAAAGAAAGCAAACCCCTATGGTCAACACACAGAGTAAACAGTTTAAATGTGCCTACATACTATTACAAGCATTGTGGTCTAATAAGAGGTGACAACGTGATCGCAATTGTTTTCGGTTTGCAGCCATGACCTTCAGTGTCTCCAACCATACGGTTACGGGTCTTTTGGACCCCACCACGGAAGAAGAGAGAGACCTACTCTACCTAATCGCTCTGTGCATTTCTTCATGCCTCGTCTCCACGTCATCTGCTGGCCTCCACGTGGCTTTCTCCAACCTGCAACAGCCACTACTGATAAGGCGAGCTACGGTAGCCGACCGTCGGACATACGCAAAACGTGTCCAAACCAACGAAGCCTATTCAACTGGATTCGATGCAATAGTGGGTTCTTGTTTGAAGTATTCCCAAACACTTCTAAGTTACAAACACGCTCCCTCCATCCCACTTGGGCCAGACTACGTAAGCATCGATTGTCGAACACTGCTAAACGATTGATGTCTTCTACCCGCAAGTTCAAGGTCTCAACCGTACAGCAGAACTGATCGTACATTGGCGCAGTATACGCAACTTCTCAACTTCAGTGAAACGTCACGTCGCCGCCAAAGGTGTTTTAGTCCTGCGTACGCTGCTTGAGCTTTGGAAATGCGAGGAGTTATCTCCTTTGATGAGCTACCGTCGTTGGTCACGCAGCTACCTGAGTACGAGAAGCAGTCAACTTCAGCTAATTCCTAACCGTCTAGTTTCAGAACGGAACTCGGCGACACCCAGTCTTGCAGCATCACTTTGCACTTTGAAGGAGCAAAGCACGTGCCGAACGAAGCGACAGAACTTGCTAATCTGTCAAACGCTCTTTGCGCATCTTCCATAGATTCGAACAAGCAAACGATGTCATCAGCGTGCTCCAAATCGCACAGCTTTAGTCCAACTGACCATTTAATACATTTTGGAGACTGGGAATTTCGCTACTCCACCATGGTCGGTTTCCTTATTTCCTCGGAAACGAATTACTGCCTCATGCATCAACAGAGAAGGACTTGGGTGTTATAATCCATGAAGACCTGAGCTGCTCTATTAAATGTGCCAGGGTGTCATCAACAGCACAAAAATATGTCGGTCTACTTAAACGTGTTTTTTTGTCGTTGTTAACCATCTTTATTCCCAAGTCTGCTGCCAGCATACATCCGGCCGCATATTGAGTGTGCCATTCAAACTTGGAACCCATGGTTACAACGTGATCATAAGATTTTGGGGCGTCTACAAAGGCTCACCACGAAGTTTATCAAAGGACTCTATTATGATTCATACATGATGAGACTGCAGTCATTGGGTCCTTACTCTGCTCATTATCGTCGGATTCCAGACTTGGTTTTAGTGTACCAAATATTACACAACCAAAATTGGCTCTGTTGCCCACTTTTGACGTTGTCATCAAGCTTTCATCATTCAGCATTCATTGTTACAGTTCAATTCCTGTAATCACCCTGTGAGACAAGAAAAGCATCTGCTTGTAAGTAATGCCCATAATAAAACTTTGACTTGGACATTTATGTATTCTATCTGTCATCTCCTTTGAGATTATTTAATTCTTTCAATTACCACCCATTCTTCTGCAAGGTTGTTGACAGCTGAAAACTGAATTCTCCGCTCACGTCTACATAGTCTTCGTCTGACGGTCTTACAAACCTCACAGAATGTCAATCATCACCAGACCCCCAATGACATATACCGGATCAGAACAGAAGTAAGCAGAGCACTGTTCACGAAGATTAGGTCATCTGATTACGTATCGTTACACTCTGGAAAGTGTGATTGCATCTCTGACCAATGAATTTGAGTTATGATATAATTGTTGTGGTAACCCGGGTTCTTTTCAAGTAACGTTGGATTGTAAGAGCAAGCAATGAAGCTGATTTTAGCATGAGCCTGCTAATCCATTGATTCAGAAAAGTAAAAAGCAGTGAATAAGGCAGATTCCGTATCATAGCTTTTGTGTACCTTTTGTACAGTGGTCGAAGATTAAACGCAGATAAAATAAGGAATACTACTAATATTCTACGGTTGCAAGTTTTATGCACTCTGTTCAACCTTTTCGACAGACGCCCGCTCTACTTTTGCTAACGTACTCAGAGACTGACAAGATTCGATGTGCTCACCCAAGCATTCTCATTCACAACCCACCTGACGCAAGCACTCAAACGCACACACACACAAATCAAACACACTGTATCCCTCTTGTTTCCAGCTGTCCGTATATTGCAACTTAGGCCTTTTTCAATCACTCCATATTTTGCTCCCCGTACAATTTTATCGCATTAGCCAGTCAATCATCGAAAAGTATTTCTCTAATAAAATAAGTTGCTCTGATCATTCAGCTGGGATTATTTCACCCTTCGTTACTTTTCATAGAATCATTTCTCCAGAGAAGTCATCAGTTATAAGAAACGTTTCATGCTTTCGGGTAGGAAAACCTTTAACCGAATTAACTGTTTCCAATTCGGGTAGCGTGGTAAAACATATCTTAAATAATGTTGGACAATAAGAACAGCAATGATTCTGTCTTCGTAATTGTTCTATAGGGTTACTCAATAAATGAGATTCATTACATAAAATGAAAAAGCGATATTAATGTGTTCTGAGGAATATAGCTTACGAGAATCAACTCATCTATTTCATTGTGAACCCTAGTTGATGTTTGGAAAGTAGCTGTTTTCGAACAGTGCATGTGTAGCAACATCTAACAAATGTTATGAACTGACGCCAACAATATTGAAGTTCAAAAGCATCTACAAGTGAAATCTATCGTTGACCACTCACTTATCGGATCATATGTTTTTCATTATTCTGTACAACGCTTACTCTTTTCATCGATTCCTTTAGTCGTGTCACGAAACTGCCACCATTCGATGGGAATCCAAGTCTTGTTGCGCTTTTGTCCGCTGATTCTGTAGCCCATTATAATCACTTATTACTCATCACTGCGAATGAATGTAAAAATGTAGGAGCAATTCCAATCCAGGAAAGTTGACTACATCCCAACATTAAAAAAAACATCGTGCACCTTGATGCATTTGACATCTTCCGAGGCGATTAAAATGTGAACTTTCTCCACAGAGGTGGCGGAGTAGTTACTTTCGTCGACGAAAAATGACGTTAAAACCCCCATCTATTTTTCACTTCCGTACCCTCAAGATGTATTTTATTTTTGCTCACTGTACTCACCAGTTTCTCAGCCGCTTTCATCGTACCACATCAGCTAACATCTACATTGCTCCCGATAAGCCTGCCTCTGATATATGTTTATTTGTAGACTCTTTCGTCCCATAACTTGCAACAGACTAAAAAATAGTCTGTGTGCATTTCCGTCCGTGATTACAATCATTTTGATATCTCTTTCTTGACAACTTTAGGAGTGACAATGCGTCTAAACTTTTCTACCTGATTCCGTTTCAATGTCATAGCATCTCTGAAAACAACCAGGAAACGGTTTCAAATGAAAAGCAGGCTACTATAAACGAACAAACCCAGGGCTTCATTTTATAAGTTAATAATTAACGGTAAATATCTTCACCAAATGATCCATTTCGCCTCCAGAACCATCAGAAGGAAAAAAATAATTCCCCGACTAACTTGGACAGAGGTGTGTCTTCATCTACCGATTTTATTGACCTTTCCAATGCTGATGACTCTTCTACTTGTGAGTATCTTATCTGTTACCCAGGTTTTTGTCGTAATATGTTTCTCCCAGTCACGACTGTTCATTTAAACCGACAGATTCTTTTCTCCTCTTCTAAAACGGCTCCGCTGTGAGAAAGAAAAGGCCCATAGGACTGGAAGGCGTAGTGATGATAAACATGTAACATTTGCAATCAAATGAGATTGCTGGGCCTAAGTCGGATGTATATTGAAACTCTTATGGGAAAGAAGAACCCCCGTGATATATCGTCTGCCTTTAAGTAGCTCTATGGGTCACGCAAAAGTTCTTTCCTGGATGTTGACGAGTTGATATATCACTTCGTGAATGTTTCTGTACTGGACTCAACAAAGCTCCGAAAGCCTCAGTATGGTCGGTGGTGGATGTCTCCAGTTGTAGCTGGTTAACTCCCCTCCCCCCTTGAAATTTGCGACATACTCCCATACGACCAAGCCTCTCAAATGGCTTCTGCTGATGAAGCTATACTCACAGCCCTCCCATGGTGGAGGTGTATTCTCACCGAAGTGAGAGAACGAAAAACCAATATCCAAGGCTATGACCGGATCGGAGAATCGCTGGCTGTTCACTTGCGAGAGTTGGCAAAATTGCTGGATCCCAAACCTACCATAAACAAGGGTTCAAACCACCCACCCACCTTCCTGGTCGTGGTGGGGTTCACCGGTTTGATTGGTTATCGAAGTACATTGCGCACCTTGGACGTTTAACCCCGTCCAAAGCACGTAATATCCGATGAACTGGACGCCGGCCACCAATAGATCGCGGGTTTTACACATAGCCCCACTGCCTAGCGAGCCAGGCTTTGGCTATCCGAAGGCTCAGATTGTGAATTTCCTACGAAAATTCACCTGCTTTGGTCTTGAAAACTGATCATTCTTGTGCCTAGGAGCAAATTATTGACCGTCTGAACTCAGCCATGTGTGAAAATAAATAAACTCAACAATATCTTCGCTTGCATCTGAAAAAAAGAAACCATTCTCGTTCCCTTAAATCCAACAAGGCATATGGCCCTGATTCGTTGTTCCCCTTCTTGTTGAAAGAGCGTTTTGAACAACTTGCTTCACCTAGTTCCGACTTGTTTAGTTTGTGCATATCTTTTGGAATTATTCTTGATTGTTGGAGAGTTGCCCGAATATCACTAATCCCAAAGAGGTACTTCTTAGTACCGATCGATTGCTTGCACATCAGCCCTATTGAACGTTTTCGAAAGAATGCTTTTACACTGGATGACCTTTTTACCTGTTGCTTACAGTTTCCTTACAAACCTTTGCTTTCCACTCTTAATGTTGTTGCTCAATTTGATTACATCGCTTCATCCTCAATGGATTAATGGTCTCTCATCTTGATTGAATGATGAGAGACCATTAACACAATGAATCATAATTAATTGAATTGATTGATTCATTGTGTTAATGTTTTTATGGGACTTGAATTCGACATCGTTCTGAATGCAACCTAACATCTGATTTGTTGAATGCATGTAGAACGCAATTCCTGATAAATCTTCCTCTCCTTTAGATATCAACGGAGTGGTTTTCTGCGCTCTGTTTTGTTTCAATTCCTTTTCTCGCTGTTCACTTGAAACCTTCCCACTCATCACCACTTTATCATGTGCAAGTAGGTCGATAACGCGGTGGTTCTTTGTCTTTCGAATGTTATTGACCGTTTCCACAAAATTCAGGATCGTCTAAACTACATTTTTACTTGGTCCGCTAACCGCTCTTTGAAGCTCAACGTCGATAAATGTGCATATGCCCCATTAGTCTTGAAATAGGTCCTGATTACTAAACTCCTTCAGCACCCAGTCTGAACTTGCGGTTCATAGTACTGTCCTCACCAAAACTGATTCTGTCAAATATCTTGGAGTTAATCTGTCACATAACCTTTCTTGATCCAAGCAGGTTGAAAACGTTTACAGTATGGTTCTGTGCCTTTCGACTTAAAAGCTCGGGGTTCCCCTAAATATAATTCTTAAATTTGAGACAGCCCACATTCGTCCACACTGGTATATTTTCCCGGCCCTAATGAAAAAGACTTTATTCCCTTTTTATATCTCTTTAACCCCTTTCCCCTTGCAGTTGCATCCCCAATGCTATTTTGGTTTATTTCATTTATGTGTAATTCATGTGATAGGTTAACTGACCAAATACTGACCATCGTAGAGCACTGTCCGCGCACCCATTTCAATAAATATATCTCATAATGTGCGTGTACGTTTTAAATTCAAGATTCCTCGCGTAGGTACCACCACAGACCGAAACGGCACCATCCCTTTACTTAGTAAATGTGCAACCATTATTACGGACTGGAAAAACCATCTATCCCATTACTTTTTTATCACCTCCATTTGTTTCTCGTTAATTAAATGTGTAACATACGTGATTCTGGACTTGAATCACTCAACAATACTGAGAATTCACCCTATTGATGCATAAAGCCTTACTTGAATTGATTTGACTTACGTTCGCAATGGTTGATATAGTAGAATTTAGGAAATTATCACTTTGATGAAGTAATTAGTGAGGAAGAAGGCTGGCACAGAGTAAATGAGGACAAGGATTGCTGTGTAGACTGATTAGCTGCATCGAACACAATACTATGTGCATGACTGTTCCTTCCATGAGGTTATCAACGGGGTTGTTCTCTGTTCTTTGCTCANCTTTGCTCACAGAATGCATGGAAGCTTCAGCTCATCCAGACCTTGTTTTCAATCTCGATGTTACATTATTCTTCATCAGATAACTTCCCTACTCTGTCTGAACATAACATTATTGACACGATATTAAAAGGTAATCCCTTTCGCATTCTGATCCCAGGTGGTCTTCTGGTCTAAAATAACCTTTATAAGAAAAAGCATCTATCTTTATGCAACCAGTTCCATTTAACATTTTATGAGAGCAAGAAGACACATAATGTCCACCTGATGTGTTATGCACAACCCCTTTCTGGTACTTTATTCCGCGCAGCACAGACATTTGGATCACTTTCGGTTGCAAGTGTGACAGGTTCGGGGACAAACAAACACGATAACGGGGTAGAGAAATCAATCCACTCGTGTGGGGGACAAAGGTGACAAAACCGAACCCGACTGCGCACATAGGCAGCGAACGTGTGCATACAGTTAGTGAGTGTAACGCATTATGTGTCTGTGATATTTCTTCTAATTCTCATGACAATTGTCTTTTTCAATAAATTGTTTGTTTCATCACCCGATCACATATTAATTGAATTCAATCGAGTGACGAGCCGAAACGATTGCTCACAGTGCAATTATAAACATGATCTGTCTACGGTAACCAGCCAGAATTCCTACGTGCCAAGAAAGAGATCACATGTTACAAAAGATTTATATGTTCATATATATCTCAAAATCTCCACTAGTTTTCTTTTCTTTTATCTTTTTATTACACAGGTGTATGATGGTTAGCAGATAAAATGAAGCCCATAGTCACGTCAAACTGTTGTTCACTGATAGAACCCGGCAACCCAAGCCTCAGGACTTCGAGTAGCAAGTCACATAAGGCCCCCATTGGTTACGCGTAATATTCAACCGGACGACCAATTGGCAACTGAATTTTGCAAATAGCTTCACACACCGTCGCTGAGGTCGTTCGGGAGTGGTATTCGGGTATCAAAGTGCTTCCGATGGGGATCAATGCGAACACGAATGCGAATATATTTTTCATTCATGTGCATATGGATATAAAAAACACTGTTCTTGTTTTTGGATCAATCAATAGCGGTTTAGGTTGTAAAGAAGGCTTTTGCAGAATGAGTTCTTTTTCCCGTGGATAACTCATACTATGTCACAACAATATTTTACAATACACTGTTTGTTAATCCAGACTCCATTAGTGGACGGTAATGTAAAATAAGTAACCTAATCAAAGTTGAGCTCCGAGTGACTACTGGTTGTACGTCACTAGGTGTGATCACATTTGTAAGTTAACAAAAAAAATGAATGCATGTTGGAAATGACACAATAAACGTTCATCTTGTGATATTTCACTTTCCACTGTTCACACGTTGACGATTTTCACCATTTCACATGTTCACTCCTTACGAGCACTTGATATAGATGATGGTCAGTGCAAGCACGGAAGCCTGAAATCGGAAAAAGTATAAAAAGGAAGATTCCGAATGTAAAATGGGATGTAAAGAGAATGTTCTAATCGAATAATCCAAGCAATTTTTCAGATGTGAGTTAGGCAACAGAAAAGAACGAGATCGTTGAGCGGTTTACTTACAATGACGAGAAGAACAATCAGTGATCCCAGAGCCACTTTGTCAAATAACTCCATTTCCATCCGAGATTTACAACCGTATTGAATGAAACTGTTCTCGGGAGTGAATGTTTTCGGGCAGAAGCCCTGTTGATCTTTTAATTCTTTGGCCAAGTCACAGCACGGGACTGGGTATTGGATACCTGAAATCATTGAGCACAGTTTTAAAATTTGTCTATTGCCCAAAATGAACAGATATTCTGAAACCAGTCTATAAGCGTGATAAGCTAAACATTGGTATTTCCTAACAGCTTGGTCTAACCCACCTGTGTATGTGACATTGCCAACTGTCTCGATATGGCTAAAATGCGCATCCAGTGCATTGAAGTCTGCCGGTCCGTCATATCCACAACAACCAACCTGAATTTGAAACAGAACGGGCGGAAAAATCAAATGCGTGTGAGCTTCAGAAAATGAAAATTGAAACCAATAGAACAGAGTAGTTCATTTTACTGGTTTTGAGTATGATATTATGAAATGATGATTGTTATTGCATTGGTGAAGTTTAATTTTTAAGGAAAATTGGCTGGTTATTCTTACCGACGGCATTATGATTGTTAGAAGAGCTGTATTGATATCTCCTTTGTCTATTGAGACGTAATTGTTGACTGCGTTTTTCAGTTCGTTGTGTGCATATTTCAAAACCTGAAATTTGGAGGAGTAATATTCGAAACTCATCATCATCTCACCAAATTTTCCGAAAAATGATTCCACATAAACACAACAGTATTAGTTTACCATGTCTGACATTTGCAAAAGTACACTTGATGCTCGTCTACTCTGAGCTGCATTGTTGCAGTAATCAAGCCACGTTCCAAGCTTTTTCAGCATTTGGGTTCGATTTTCCAGATAGAACATGGATAAAAACCTGAATTTGTAGTGTTTTAATATTTTATTTGCTAAACTGGATGGAAACGTCGAATATGTATATGTAATTTGGTATGTTTTGGAAACGAAGTTGACATAGTTAACCAATAGGCAAACTGAATGGAGCGGAACGTGTGAATTATGCTACTCAACGCATTACGTCCACAAACAATGTGTTCCAGAAGATAATCAAAAGAAGATTCAATAATATTTCAGAGAATCATAGCTTTTATTGATATAATTAAATATAATAAAATTCAATAGGGTATACAGTAGATTTAAGTCATTGAATTTGTATCCGGGTATACTTTGCTGTATCTCATCGAGTGTGCTACAGGTTATAAAATATAAATGATCACAGCTAACCAATTAGTTAGTTCACAACTGTCTTGGTTTATACCAAAGAAACGCCAAGAAAATGAATAATTCCCTTTACCTACACAAATTCGGCTTCCGCCTTTGAACCGTAATTTCTTCATGAAAGTGCAGTAAATGTGTAATGGTGTTTGATAGGATAAACGAGAATGTAACAGTTTGATCGAACCGATGCTTTATCGTAGGCAAATGCCGTATGATGGAAGTAGCCTTGGCTGTATGATCGGTGACCTTTGTTTGACCTGTTGCCCATTGTTTGACGAGTGTCCATCGGGCATTGGACATGCTCAGCCATTCTCAGTTTAAGCTGCCGGTCGGGTTCGGTAGATTTAGGTTGGTGACCGAGCACTCGTGGCTTGTAGCGATTGATCAGAGGGCAGATTTGTTTACATCTGACGAAGAATGCCATTTTGTTCAACGGAAATAATGCCTCACAAATAGGTTGGTATGCCGACATGAAGTCAAGCAACATATGGACGGAAACGAAAATGTAGACTTAGACTTCTGCAAGGCATCTGCCTCTGTCAGCCGTTGACTATTGAACTACACAATTAATAGCCTTGGCATAATCGGTAAAAATAGGAATTAGACTGTAGTCTTTTGCAGCAAACACCCCTGTGGTGCCACGTTAGATGACTACGTTTCTAATCCTGAAATGCTAACAAGTGTGGTTCCACAAGGCTGTTTTAGCCTCCTTGCTATTTTTTACATTCATTGACGATCTGGTACAGGATTTTCAAAATCCGTATTTCAAGTTCGCTGGTGGGGTCACAATAACCGTATTAAATCTGCAAAAAGATTGATTGGTGGTCATTTTATTGGTCGCTCAAGTGGAACATGCAGTTGAAACTAAGCAAATGTCAGTATTTATTAACTATAGCTAGTATATATTTGCTAAATGGATTACCAAAGTAACAGGTCTCTCAGATGAAGGATCTGGTGGTCCTTATAACCCAGAATGTTCGACCCACCACTCAGTGCTCAACGGTTGCCAGTCAGGTTACGGGAAGTCTGTTCAGGTTAAGTGAGACAGTCGCATGCAAAAAACCTGAGGTTTTTGTCCTTTCGTATAAAGCGATTGTTTGCCCACACATGGAGTGTTGTGTCCAGGCATCGGCATCTTATTACAGGGAAAAAATGTGACTTAATTCGAAAGGGTACAACCTCTTACCACCCGAATGGTAACTGAACAGAGAGAGAAAAGATATGAGCAGTGGTTACGAGATCCTAATCTCTTCTTGCCGGAACTAAGACCACTGAGTGATGATCTGATAGAGTCGAAGCAGAGGACTTCCTTGAGATTTCTCGTGCTCGAAACACCAGAGGTCAGGGTCACAAACTTCAATAAAAATTACTCCTGTTTGCAGGTCCGGGCGAACTTATTCTCAAGCAGTGTCTTATTTAAGTGGAACAGCAAAAGTGGTCAAGTGCACCGACTTTAACACCTTCAAGGTGGCACAAGATGCAATTTGGTCTGCAACTTTCCCGGAAGTCAGTAGTTATACTGAGAACATTGTGAATGGAGTCCATCATAATCTGAAAATTCTAAAAGAGAATAAAATCGGGCTTGATTTTTGGAGTGGCTCCCAGACTGAATGCATTACAGCACGGGAACGTCTGCGAAACATAATGTATTCCATCAACCACTCGGGATAACATAATTCTTTGTTTCCTTTCTTTCACCGTACCCAACGAAGGTGACAACTTTCTGGAAAGTGAGCTAGATTGAGAAGATCGCAAGGAGCAAGTAGCTTTTAAGCAGTTTTGGAAGTCACTATCACCCGTTGGCAAAACAAGGAACTGGACACTCGATTGGCAAGGGCCATGTTCATCCTGTGCATACTGAACTGAACATGTTTAAAGATGTACTATAGCAGTGTTTGCTGAACTGTGAGACAGGTATATGGGAACGTGTGAAGTCCTACTTGATGACCTTTCCAAACGATCGTTGTTAAGAGTAATATGCAACAGAGTTGTAGATTGTGTATATCCGATACGCTGACAGACGAGACTAGATCTGCTACATGACGTGGTTTAGTCCAGTTACTGCTTAAAGGCGTTTATACAGGAATCAACAGAACTGGCACTATCCATCTGAATGCAGGGTGTTTTAGCAGCTGTCATTAAGCGTCGGTGATATAATCGAGTAGTTTGCATACTGCTAGAATTCAATCACGTACGTGTTCCCTTCATTTAAATAAGTAACTTATCTTAAAGACTGCTTGAAACAATTTACTGGAGAAAACGCTCATATTTTGAAAAACCATTAAAAACTGATGCTGGGATAACCATGAACTCGAACAATATAATGTTAGGGTAAACAGTCAATCAATTGTGAAGAAGAATCTCTGGCCAATAGAGCCAGAAGAATTTGCACGAAAGACATGTTGAATGAAGAACTCCAAAATGTGCGGAATATCTTATTCAGAATGAGTACCCCGAGCCCTTGGTGGAATCTGTGGTGCAACGACAAGAGGCGTTTCCTAAGAGGGCGGTTGCTGAGACGAAGTCTGTATATATTTCTTTACCATTCAGAGGTGACAACTTGACAGAGATTGTGCATAGAAGGTTNGAAGGTTATCAAATGCCATCAAAAAAACGTTCTATGCGGCTAAGCTTCAAACTGGATTCACATCTAGCCCGTTGGTGTATCTAAGGTTGAAGCAGAGAGTGCCCGATTCTGCTGCCTTTTTCTGTATTTACTCTTTCACTCGCTCCTGTGGAGCAAAGCATGTTGGCCGCGCGACCAGGTGTCTGTCCGAGAGCATCCGAGAGCATCACCCCACGTGGTTGCGAAGTGGATTAATTAAACCAATCACAGGTGCAGTTGTGTCACACCTTGTCGACGCAAATCACATGGTAAACGTGACCGAGGCGTTACAACCCCTGTAAAACGGGATGGTTTGGGCACGTGCG
>UZAN01041047.1:47746-64761 GCA_900618425.1 Echinostoma caproni
GTTGGATGGTTGGAGATCGAAGAAATATAGGTACATGAAACTAAATTGTGTTTCAACCTTGCTAATTGCATAGGGGTTACAATTCTATTTGAGAAGTTGTTGAGTTATATGAGAACAATGAGCTAGCTAAAATAGATAGGACATTGAGTGGTTTGTATTACGTGAAGACTTTGAATGAGAAATACTCCACTCTCAAAGAAAACACTGACAACCCGCTGCTTTCCAATACAATAAAGCTGCACTACACAAATATCAAGCCGTGTAGCGGAGTTCGTCACATTACATCTCACGATTCATTGCCGGATCGGAGTCTAATCCATCACTACTGAGAAAACTTCGAATTAAAAAATATCGAAACCTCCGATACTGAGCAACCTGGCCGAACTGAGCAGAGTAACGGCAAGTTGTTGGGGATAAATGAATTAAACTGGTACGTGAAGCCTGAGTGACAGCATTTCATGCAGAGTGGTTATTACCATGCTAACAAGGAGGATTCTACTCCGGTTAGTGTTACCTTACATAGGTTTCAAATCATTGATCAGCAATCAAAAACAGTCTCTTTTGGATGTTATCAGTTGGGGGTTTGATTGAGGCACTTCAGTGTATTTCCATGTGGCATACCCTGAAGGGTATGCCCGAGAAGTTTATTTCAATATTACGATCTCTTTATACTAATAGCCGGGCTTACGGCACTTTTTCTCCCGAGTTCACCACAGAAAGCAGTGTTCGTCAGGGTTGCCCTCTGTCTCCTTTTCTGTTCAATTTAGTTATAGATTTGTTTATGGAAAAGCTCTATCCTCGTGCGAGGAAAGTGGTATCGATTTACTCCCGGGTGGCGAGCTGTCTGATCTAAAGTATGTAGACGGCATTTTGCTGCTAAGTGAAGATCCAGGTAAGTTACAAGCATTTCTGGATAACTTGAATGCCAGTGTAACCATGTTTGGTTTGCGTTTGCACCCTCAAAGTATAAAATGTTACTACAAAACTGGGTCAGTCCAGCACCCAGCCTCACTCGAACTGGAGGGGTGATAGAGCAAGTGGATAAGTTTTGTTATTTTGGGCAGCCACATCTCACCCGGTGGACGCATCACGGATGAAGTGTCTACTCGCATACAGAGGGCTCGGTTGGCATTTGCCAACTTGAGACATCTGTGGTGCCGTCGCGACATCCAGTTGTCTGTGAAGGGTCGATTGTATGCCGCGGCAGTTCGGCCAGTTCTGCTATACGGCGTAGAAACTTGACCATTAAGAAAACAGGACAAAGATAGGCTGTCGGTGTTTGAACACCGCTGTCTACGCAGCATTTCACGAATCTGGTGGGACAGCTGGACGAACAATGCTGAGGTTAGGCGCAGAGTTTTAGGTATCCGCGGTCGGCCACTGGAGCAAATAGGTTTACACCTCGAGCAATGTTCGCTGAGACAAGTAGTGGGTGGAGGAAAGTTAAGGGTAGTCACGCTAAGACTTGGCACGAGGGTATGATAAACCTAACCAGGAGTCTGGGTCACACAGGTCCCGTTCGGCTCCCTGGCTGGGGACCTCGGGATGATCGTAACCGATGTTTAGAGACACTGAGNGTGGCGTTTGTGCATCTCCACAATTTCTCTGCAGACGTAGACCAATGAACTTCTGCATTTTCTGTTGTACTCTACCTCAAACTTTCCTGTCTTCTCCTATTCTTCATCTAAATGAGCAGCCAAAATCGGCGCCCAAAAGTGCATGGTTAATGGTTGTACAAACTGAACTGAAGTGAATGTGTGGCATATTCCGGTGGATGATTGTCTATTCACTTTTTCGACCAACAATGTGCAAACCAATTTTTGTGCAACAAATGACCAATGAAAAATACGTAAGCAGAGAAGAGAGTTCGTTAACGATGAAATCAATTATACTGACTGGGAACAACTCCGTTCTATCTCACAACTATCTGGAGGAACACTATGGAGTCACATACTCTTTGTACAAAAATTAGACGAGCCGAAAAACCAAGACGTGTTTCAATGAGAAGCACACGACAAAATGGGAGAGCAAACTTTGAAAACAACACTACAAAATTGCTGAGCTGTAGCTAATTGTTACCGTCAACATGCAATTCATAATAAATCGTAAATTATGGCACTGATCTATTTATAGCAAACAGTAGAGCTTTCTTACTGAGGGAATCCTTTTCTGAAGTCAGACGTTCCAAAAGTAATGTCGGTGTAGCATGTTTGTGCCCAAAGACAGATAACTACCCACCCATACGACCAACACCTATCAGTTATAAACAGCACCGACTGCAAAGAGGTGAGCTAAATCTCAACCAGTTCCACCGAGATTTTACTTAGTGTTTTGATGACGACAATTAACTGAGATCCAATTTTAGGACAAAGCCAACGTGACTGTATACCATACGGAAGCTGTTATTTTTAATTCTTGGTCATGATATCGCCAGCATGAAATTTACACAAATCTCAATCGGATCTTTAAAGTGAATTTCAGGACGGCAGATAAGGTTGACCACTGTGTTGCCGTAAAGTTCATGATATTTCCATCACGTTTGAAAACAATGCACTGAACTTTTGAAGTGCCATTTTTGAGTCCTGAGAGGGACTCAAAAACGTTTGCACAGCTGACCGGTCTTAAACCAGAGGGAGCAGCTGTCCAATGCATTTTGTCGTTTATCACAGATATTTCCGATGTACACTGCCTCTTTTCGAATTACCTTAGCGGTGTTCATTAGTTAAATGTTTTTCTACCCCAAAGGCTACTTCATACATGTAGAAGATATAACTGTTTTGTTTGAAGGAACAAGGAACAAGCATACACGCTAAACAAATTAGCAGTATTATTTCAACATGAATGCATACTTTCGGTCAAAATTTAAACCATTAAATCAGGAAACAGATATGTCATTTCCACCAGTACTCACTTGATCGAGTATAATTCCACACACCCAAAGCGATAAAGAATGGTGTCAACCATCAACAGTTGTTCGATTTAAGTAGGTTTCACAGTGCCCACCTCATTGGTTCAAAGTTTGATACCACACAAACGTGTGTGAGATTCCACAAGGGCCCATTGTCCGTTTGTGCGTTGTCGTTTCACGAGACGAAGTTAACCAGGTACACAAACAATACGAATTCGAATTTGCACCCTACTGTAAATTGCAAGTAGCAGTTGCAAACGTTTTGTTTTAAAAAGTGTGATTGACTGCGGGTCCAGTAATATATTTGTTTGGCTAGTTAACTGTATGATATTGCATGAACCTGGACCAACAATGCAAACATTTTCAGTGTGGCAGCACTATGGACGGATGAATGAAGTGTACCTGTATTGTCAGGTGTTTTGGGAACTGATCCTTCCGCAGCTATTCCGGTTTATGTCAAGTTCGATGATGCCGAAATTGTGAAATAGTAGTTTACGTGAGTCTACAAAACGGTATGTTCTTGCAGTGGATCGGGCAAAGTGATAATTCATCTACGGGCTGCAGATAAGCCGTATAGTTTTGTGGGTTTTACTCATAGATTCAACTGATCTAATAAATTTGGCATTATTATATTAGGCTAATTGGCCAATTTGACTCCATACTGTCACGTTTTTACAAAAGGAAGGATCACAGTTTGCTTTGCATTCCGTATGCAAACAGAAGAGTGATCCCAAGGTTTTGGTTTCCTTTTGGATGGGCAATCGTTGTACTTCCCTAATGCTTCATTATGCATGATATGGATTATCTAAAATTAAGTGGGCTAATAAAGTGTATCCACAAAGTTCTGGTAGTTATGCATTCCCCCAATAATGAAGACAAGTTTACCATCGTTATGTTTACTTCCTCAATAATTTGTTATCCACACATCAACATGCGTTTTCGGCAGTAACTGATTGAATATTTCAATTAACTATTATCTACTTCACGATTTCAAGTGGTTTCCATATGCGGCCAAAATACATCGGAAAGTACCGCGACCCATTGTCCGAATGATACAAAAAGAACACTGGAAGTTCATACAATTATTTTTTCCTCTTAGAGCAACTATCATGGAGTAGACCATAATTATTTGAGTTACGAAGTGTTCGTTCTTCCAGGAGACTAAGAGAAAGAAAACTTGTCAGTATTCATACAGCTTGGAAATGATTCCTTTAAAACAATGATGCTTTTCAAAAAACGGAAATGAGGAAACAGTCAGTGTATATATAGTCATTTAATTCTAAATTAATGTATCTTTGATTGCTTCTCGGGTTATTCCCACAGCACCCTCCTCGTCTACTTTTTCTATTCTAAATGGCACTGAAGTAAATGTCAAACTTATCACGCAGCGGATGAGTTTGTTCAGACTCCATACAAATTAGGAGCAGGTTTCAGGCGAATTCTTAGATCTTTATTTTACCCAACAGTGTTCACCCGATCATTACTACCGTGAAAATGACTGTGCTTCATACTACCGAGACCCCTCAATTGCTAACTTTTGCATCAATACACTTGCTACCAGTAGCTGATTCAAAATATCAGCTGGATCCCAGTCAAATACAGCACGTGCAGTACAGTAAGATGTAATCCTCTTCCACAATATTCCATTCCTTTTCCATCTCGGTTTTGAGAAATAAGGTCAAAAGGATCACCGAAAATTCATATGCCAAACGTAAAAAACACCACGATTGCTGAGCAGTTGCTTTTGAGCACCGAAACCGGAAAAGCATGGGTTTATCGATCACTTTGTCGACGAATGTCTCCCTAATTCTTTTTAAGCTATCGAACATCGATCATCTGATTCACTACGTTGAGTACTCCAAGAATCTTGATTACGAGAATCCGTCGAGAAAGAATTGGTTTAGATCGAAGGCTTCCATTTATTTCGAGCAGATGAACCTCCAGGAAGGAAAACTAAAAGTGAAGTTATCATCATTTATGTGCGCCGGTAGTAGTGTAACTCCACCAAAGGCATATTTACTCACTGCACGCAACACTTCCTGTATTTCTGTAGAATGTAAACCACTTTTTCTCCTGTGTCACTCTTCGGTCATCTTTTCAAACCTATACTTCACTCACGACTGTACT
This sequence comes from Echinostoma caproni, assembly GCA_900618425.1. NCBI lineage: Eukaryota > Metazoa > Platyhelminthes > Trematoda > Plagiorchiida > Echinostomatidae > Echinostoma > Echinostoma caproni. The sequence continues at coordinate 52,782 of UZAN01041047.1, forward strand.
CCTAGTGAGTTGTCTACCTTCCTGGATGTATTCTATTCAATCATGGAGAAATCTGTCACATCTGTATTCATCGTTGCTGGCGATTTCAACAGATCTGATGTGATTGTTTACATACTTATGCCCCTTCAGAACATTGTTGCTTTTTCCACTCGAAAGGATGCCTCCTTAGACCACTTTTTCGTTAACAAACCATCTTTTTTACGTGCCTTCAAACGTGCACCAGTAGGCCATTCCGATCACTGTCGGTTTCACCTGCAATATATGGCAAATGCAAGCAAAAATCCTGATGAAGAACGATGCACGTAACATACGTTTACGACAAAATCATCTGACCGATTTGATGGAGTTAAAATCCATGGTTAGCGGTACGGACTTACAATAACTCGTTCATCCTGATATTTCAGTCTTCTGTGAGAACCTTACCAATTACCTCAACTATTGTTACGATTTGTGCTGCCCTAAGGAAAGGATTCATCTGCAGCTGAATCGATTCATCTCCGAAATGGTTACGAAGGCTGGAAGAAACGGCGCATCGCTCTAGAGATAAATTGACGGTCAACTCTGTCAATTGTCACATCAGAAACGATATAGCACATCTCAATCTATTGTATGCTGACACAGTGCTAGGAGACAAATCCTGCCGTCAGCTTTGTAACTGACTGAAGTTGCTCTGTGGTCTTTACCTACTACAGTCTCATGTGATACCAATGAGCTCAACAAAGCATTTGCTTCAGTGAAAAATGTTGTGCAAGCTTTACCAAGTCAAAGCATAACGTCACTTGATTTCCACCTTCCTGTGTCTGAGCAACTTTTATAGAAGTTAAATGCTGTCAATGGACATAAGTCCGCTGGTCCTGATGGGTTAAATGAAGTGGTCCTTAAAACACGTGCAAACCACCTCGCACAAGCCGTTTCATTTATCTTTAATACATGTCTGTCAGAAGGAAGACTAGTTGACACATGACGTGATGTGCGCATCACTCCAGTACCTAAGAAAGAAAAGGGTAAGTTTCGGCCTATTGCCTCATCTTCAGTAATACTTTAGACTTTGGAGCGTATTATTACTAATCACCTATCCTCTAATCTTGATTTTCGTGATTCCAATCAGTTTTCTTATTCTATTCTCCTTTTATATCCAAAATGTGCCAATCACCCCAAATGTTTTCACTTTTAAATATGCCGATTATATAAAAGTTAATGATGCATCTCACAACAACAACCCTTCACCTAACCCCCTTCAATCAACCGTCAGTTCCATTTCTGAATGGTCCCATGGTGTTAACCTTTCTTTAAACCCCAATAAACGCATGGAACTTTTGTTTTCCATTGACCGTAGGCCATCAACTCTTACTGGATCATCTGTTCCCAACATCTTGGTCAATAACTTAAAAGTTGAAAGGTCGAAACATTTCAAATATCTTGAATGTTTCGTATCTGCTGACCTCAAATGGTCCTATCCGGTAGAACAAACATTTCTTAAAGTTAGAAAGTTGACCTTTTATATTTCACGCCTTCGGCATCTGAGGGTGCCATTGTACATCATCTCCAAATTTATTTTCTCATGCGTTTTCTGACATTGGAGCTACTGCTCTCACGTTATCTTTCCCGGTCTACTGTCTAAGGATTTCATAATAATTAGACACTCTCTGAAAAGCATCTCTAGATATGGACCTGTATCTCGTGAGGAGCCGGTTGATTTCATTATCAGCCAACACCTGAATGCGTGTGACCGTCTGTGTGACTCCATCTTGTTCGATGCGTCACATTACTTACACACAGCTCTATCTAGCTCCATTTCAACTTCTGTAACCCGCAATAAATTTAAACCTTTAAATACTCGTACTACTGCTTTGCAAAACTCCGTTTTACCTTACCTTTCACGTTTATTGGTTTCTAGGGAGCAAATATCAAACGAACTTATGCACAGTCTAATGTTAATTTCCACGTTGACATTCTCCTTAGTTTTTTTACGCGTTCTCACTGTCCGATTCATTTTCATCTCAGTAACCATTTGTCATATCCCAAAGCTCATTTTTAATAGAATGCAATACCAAAGAAAAAACGATAACATTCTTTTCGCTGAAAACTCTGTCCACATTGGATGAATAAAGTGAACTCTTGGCTTGACTTCACTGACAACCCTCAATATTTTCACCTGGGGTCAGAAATTCATCTCTAGTTTACCATTCAGATCTTTTGGTGGGCAAGAGTTACTTGCGATCGTTCGAATATTGTAGCGAATACGTTTAGTGGGGCTAGCAGTTTTGCTGTTTGTGAAACCTCACGCTAAAATTGCAATCGGCGCAACCGCAAGTAACTGAGGGTGTAAAACACCGTAAACACGATTTCAGATATTCAGGCTGATAATTTTACCAAAATCAGGCCCAACAGATGGTCTATATACGTTTCGAGTGCAAGAGTGAGCTCGCTGCATTCACCGATCTTCTCATTTGGCGTTTCACCATAAGTGCGTTTCACTTACCTCGTAACAACCCCACCACCGGAACAATACACTGTGGTCGACAAAATGATAAGGGCAGTTGATTTTCCCATCTAATGTCGATAAAATAAGATTTCCAAATTTTCTTTCCATGAAAAGAAACTCATATTACATGTATAAGTAATGAATGTATGTAAGTTAGGCATACCATCACATGTAAAAACTTTATTGTCATGTATGTGAAGGTAAAGCGCTACCAATTTACAGGAAAACTATAGCAGCGGTTGATATTTTACAATCCAGTGGTTGCAGCGCTGCTTTCTGGTAGAGCGTGTGCTGTACAAAAGCGTAGGTGACATCCATTCATGAGTTTGAACCCCACCGAGGCTACTGAACTTTTCACAATCTCAACATTTCTTGATTTGTGTTTGTTTTGATCCCGAGTGCACGTGCTTAAGGGTTTCATGTCTAATGAGAAGAGTATGCTTGTTTCTTTTTTTTCTACTTTCATTGTAGATCGAGATGCAGCTCAACAGAAACGGAGAGTGGGGCAATGCAGGCATTCAGACGGTTGCAAATTAGCACTCCGTATGGTGATACTTTCTTTGAGATTTTAAAATAACGATTCTGAATTGCCTCATGTGGCCAATTTTGCGCAATTACGCTCAAATTCTAGGACTTTCAGGCATTTGTTTGATTGTACGATTAAAATGGATCTAAGGTTAATGATTTCAATATGTACTGCGTGTATTTGAAGTCGCATGCTGGTATAAATTGAAAAGTTGAACTTTTCTGTGCTTAGATTTCTGACTAGAACCATCCTGTCTTCGTGCTACTGATTATTCCTTCAGTTTAATCATTCGCTTGTTCACAGATGAACTACCTACCCACCAATGCCAAAAATGTATGTTGCTCATTCATCNTTTTTGAAACCGAGCGATTAGTACTAGTTCTGTCTGCCAATGCAGGTTACGTTGCAAACGTAAGTAAACAATAAGATAGTACTAGATGAGATCATTTTGGGTTCTCTGTATCGTGTAATATGTGGTCAGGTTCGGAATGCTTCCAATCGAGTCGTAGCTCCGGGGCTAGTGCTGAGTCGCGCGACGTCTAATTCTCACAAGAAGTTCGTAAAGATGGGTGATGCTGTATCGTGCAAAGGCGAAATGAAAAATGGTCTGAATAGCAGTCCGGTAGTCAACTGAGTAGTATGCTTGCCCTCTACCTTTGAGGTCCCAGATTCGATCCCCATTTGGGTTGGTGGATTTGCACTACCGACGATAACTAACCAGATCGGAACAGCTGTCTGGCGTTCACTAACCTTTCAGCTCCTGCTTTATACGACAAGGTTATCATACAATCAAACCTAATTCTCAAGCACTTCCGTACAATATTGTTATGCTACGATTCGTCTCATTCCTCGTACCAGTAACCCAGCCTGGACACGCTACAGTTCCATGTGTTCCTCGTGCCCCTTGGACGGTCACTCATTTGCATGAACTAACATATCCGCCTCGACATCAAGTGATGCTAATGATCCTTTTACCTTTTAATCAGTCTATCATTTTCAGTAATCCGATAGCTCTTTTAATCGTAGACTGCGCAGCTCGGTTTGCATTTTTTTTTAACCTGGCTGTGATCTTTCAAACAGTTTGTTTGCCTTTTCCTGAATTTATGTGTTTCTGAATAAAAAATGTGTCTCTGATAATCCTGGCATTGGTGTTTGGGACGCATTTGTGTAAATTTATCTCAGTAGGAGCTAACTTGATACAGCAAACGGTTTGGCGCTAGTTGCATTTTACCGCGGAAAACTTGGTTACCGAAGTGCAACATGACAATGTGAGTGATCCCTTTGAGTCAGCATGGAGTTGAGGGTACGCTACAGAAGACCAAAACACTACTGCAAGTTCCTGGAGGTTGTCCGTTAGAGGAATATACAGAAACGCATAGACCAAGGATTCTTTTACTGTACTGGAAACCTCCGCAAACGCACCGATGGAAAATATTAGCATAGCAATTCGTAAACGGTTTATTCCTAGTAGGCGTATTGATGCGTATTGATGTTATGCCTGAAAAGTACAGACTATGAACAACTGAGACGAATTTGTATCGGTTGTATACTGCCCTTCTAATTTGTCTCGCTCTTTAATTACGTTTTGTTTTGTGCCTTACCATGGCCTCAGTGATCACTGCATAAAAATCCCCGTTTTAGTGTTTTCATTATCCGAACTAAATGAAGAAAGTTGAGTGTAATTAGAATCTTCTCAAAATACACTGGAACCTTCTTCAGTTCTGGAATGTAAATTCTCATCATTCAAAAAATAGGACACGCCATTTGATTGAGTCAAGTTCGCGAATTTTGCAGAACATTCTTGTAATGCGGGTTTCACACTGGAAATCGGTTCCAACTAGCGAGGGACGAGCAAATCCCGAAGTCAACAGAAGACGAGATTGGCGTGAAATGCGGTACTGTTATGAATGAATAATATAAAACAGGCATGAATCTCGAATCCCGAGGCGATTTGGGGAGTGTTTCCACTGTCATGAAACAATCAGATGATGGTACGTCTTCAATAAAGAAGTTTGGGTTTACAATTAGAAAGACATAACGAGATAAAAGCAGCGTTCTGTTGTGTCAAAAGGCAGCTTCATTGGCTGTTAAAACGTTCAACTCAATGGCTGTGAGTGCATGCAGTTCAGTCAAGATTATAGTTCAGAATGACTCTGGTAGCAAACACGTGTGTAAATGGCTGACGATCAGCAGTACGGGATCAAAACACCAATCAGGAGAGGGATGGGAACAATGAACGTGCCTGCAGGTGTTCATGCGTGTGTGTCAATCGGTGAACGGAGGGATACCACACATTTTGTGTTGTCGTGTCGTGTTGTCCTTTGTGATTAGTGATTTTGTCTTCGTCTCACGGTTTTTATTCCACTTACTATGAAAATCAGTTTGACTGCGGTATGCGCGTGTACCGATGCAGCGAAATAATCATGGATACATTGTGCAAACCCATGTTTATGACTTCTTTGTTCAAATTTGTGACGGGAGAACAGTGTTCTCAGTTTCTCATGATGTCACATTTGCCACAAATAAAAAGAATGTGTATAGCAGGAGTTACTCAAGTAAGAAGCGATGATGAGTCATGGGTGAGAGGAGAACCGTCGCTTCCGCCAACAGACTCGCTGGGTAAACTCAGGTGTAAAAAAGGCGAAGCACACGAATCAAGAAATTCACATTGAACTCACGGTTACTTGTGAGTACCGGTGTGGGATAATTGATATTGATTTGCACTGCCCATACTTTAGACTTCACCTCCACACCCAGTCCTTAGTTCTTTCGGTCAATCATACACTCGAAAGCACTCGATTTGAGTTTCGCTCCCTTTGCAGCTCATCAGTAGTGCATATCCACCTTGCGCTGCTCATCACACGCTTGGTTGGAAGAACTGAAGCCTGTACGTAAACGGGAAATCTGAAGGATGGTCAATTCCAATCAGAATCTAGAAATAATGGTGGATTACTGTGGAAATGCACGCGAATGTCTGGCTATGATTAACGCCAGTCGATTTGGATAGTGCAAAAGATTCAGCATTGGTAATGTTTTACTTTCTAAACATGTTGTTTGAACGTATTAACTATGCTTATTTCCTTGCATTATGTCAACTTCAAAGCTGCTGATTTTAAGTTCTCGACCATTTCGAAAAGTGTGTGCATGATAAAAACGATGATAGGATAGTGTCCTTGTTGATATAGAAACAAGGGCATTTTAAAACCTATCTAGTTTCCAAGAGGTAAATCATTCAAATCTGAGCCATGAAAATATTAATCGATAATGCGCATCAGAGAACCGGTCACGGGATCGAATTTCATCCATTTTTCAATTGAAGCCCAAGTCTTTGTGAATGATGAATGACTGGTTCCAGAGCCTGTGTCATGTTTCTCAATCTACAACCAGGTCATAGCCCATTATGCCGAAAAAGTTTTAAAAATAGCCCAACTGAAGCAGTAACTTAAAATCGAATGCTGTATGCAACGACAAGGTACCCTAGGGAAGCTTACGTTTCCACTGTAAGATCATTGTGTTTCTTTTTGGAAAAATAAAATGTTATTAGCCGTAATAAAGATAGTTAAAGACCATACCTTTCAAAACTCGCAAAACAATCAATTTGCCAATAACACTTCATGCGGAGCAAAGTTCAGAATCCAATTAGGATTGAATTGGAACTCGGGTGCGCAAAGTCCACCATAGATTTGTAGCAATTGAATTTAACTCTGTCACCTAGCATTTGCGAATGGAACTTTAGGACTCCAGTTTCATCTATCGAATGGAACTCTCAGGGTTAGAATGTTGGCCCTTAAATGCACTCATCGATTCGCGCACATCCAAATACGTGCGTGTGTATGTATTTAGTGAGTAGATATGACGAACTATTTGGAGTTAAACTTGACAGTATTGTCTCTCTGTTACTGCGCAGTAAACCATGTCAACTTTACGCCTTTGGGTGAATCACAATTCACCCTGAGCTGGTGTATAAACAAGCGTGATCTATAGTCAGCAATGCCTAGTAACCTACCAAATTTAGTCTCACACTTGTTGACCTAAAGCAAACCCAAACAAACGAATTTATCACAAGTACAACAGGACGTAATGAGCATAGAATAAGCGACCAACCGGTAGCACATTAATCAATCTAGAATCCACCAAATTTCCCTTGGTAGTCTGTAGTGAGTAGAGCCATGTGCGACTTGAATAGTTGAAGCGCTTTGCTGAAAAATACCATTTGCTTACATGAAACGAGCTGAATCGAGGATTGCGATCTGTTGCTGCATGTTAAGTTCCATTAGGCTATCAAATTCAGACGATTCTGTCTAGACTGAAAATTACGAGAAAATTTTCAATCAGAAATAAAATAACATCTTTATTCTATACAACAAAAGACGATCACCTTAAAATGAATGATGTTTATATGGCTGTCAAATTTAAACTATCCCTTTAGATGCCGACTAAGAGAACTTCTTTTATAAGAGACCGATCCTCAAATCCATACCCTCAACGTAATAAATATTAATTGAAGTAGTGAAATAAAAACATGAGGGGGCATCCCATTTTGTTTTGCTGGTTTCTTTTACATTGATCACATTGAAGTTGCGGTGGCGCTTAAGTTGAACGTTAAACAGCCCCATAAGTTGTCTTCGACCTCCGGCACTATAGTGCTGCGTTGCTACACCAAAGCATACTTTTCCCATCCTACTGAAACTTATCGATTGTGTTGTTGTTCTCGAGAATTTTGTTCATGAAAAGAACGCTTCTAGGATGTTATTTGGTGTCTGCATGAAACCTCTACAATGTGGTTTGATTTTATTGGAAGAGGGCATTCCTTTTGCAAGGGACATGACACTAAGTACGAATTGTTTCTCATTTACTTCCGGGTTCCATTTGGGGTGCTACCTGGGGTTTACCAAGATCCTATTTCGTTCGTCTTTATGATACTCCTTTTTGATAAATTAAAGTGAATTAGGTACTGTTCACCAGTTCCAGTTGGCGGTTGCCTCGTGTTCCTTTTGCATATGAACGAAAAACATGAAATGTTATGCCCTCAATAGACTCCCAAAATTGGAAGCCAATATAAACCAGTCTTCCGGTATTAGGTCTGTGGATTCTAACTGGGTAAATGTGGTGATTGTGTATAAACTGAACATTCTTGTTTCTTTACATGATCGATTGCTTTGTACAATTTCGGCGTGTAATACAATCTGACTTCGAATATTCTGGAGTCCATAATGCGTACTAGTTCGGTTGGAGTTTAATTGCGCGGATTATTGCCATCCAATTCCTGATACCAAGTACAGATTACCACAGTAAACTGACAATAAGATTCCCAATGATTGTTCAGGCTGTTGCATGACGCTCGTGTAGCTGTGGGATATGATATTTCCATCAGAGGTCGAATAAGCGCTGTTTGAATACGGGATTTGACACAAAAATGCACACTGAGAATGAGGTTCAAAAGAATTAAAATAACTTTTCAATTTTACTTGCAACCTCTCAAGATGTTGTACTTAAATGAATATTCCACAAAATGCATGTAGAGAAATTCATTTATAAACATGCCAAAATTCGCAATCATAGAATCCCTTGAATGTCCAAACATTTTGTTTGTAGTGATATGATTTTTCCCTCCGCAAATGTACCTTTTCCATATTCTGACTTTATGTGGTGATTGCTCATGAACTATGAACTCTTTCGTTTTATTGATATCCTTGTACATTCCGAATTTCCGCTCGTTACAGTTCCATTCCGTCGCTAAGTGCTATCTTCTGATTTCATTTGGAGTCCTAGTTTTGGGTTGAACTATTACTGCTCGGAATCCAATACGTATACCAATTACTAGTCCGAGTGCTAATCGCAACACTTTAATGTTTTATCGGACCAAAATCACCCAGTTACCCACGGCACGTTGCATTTTACTTTCTGCACGCCTAAAAACTCGGCCGCTTCTCTCTCCCTACTCTACAGATCATGTCAATACAACCGTCCTTGAAGTTTCCTGAGGACGGTCGCTTTCTTTGGTTCAGCATTCGTCCGCTGCCCGTTTTGCGTATTTCAGGTCAGGTCACAGGACTTGCGGCTAATGGCAACTTGAGTTCAAGCTCTCGCACCGCTAGCGTATCGTTTGCCTACATGTGCTTCGTCAATCGTGGACATCATTATTCTCGACACCAAAATTGTGAGCTTGATATAGTTTTGATTTCTAGCAACTATCGTGCACGTAACGTCTTTTAAGGGACTTCGCTTCACCTTGGCCCCAATGTTGCTTTAACCATGCAGACTTTGCACAACGGATCGTGCAACACGTGCGTGAGATGCACGCTATAACACGACAGTATCCAGTACGCCCCTACCTACCTAAGGAACTTACGCGTTGAACCCTCATCTTTCGTCGGGTAGATATCACCCGCACACATCTACACGTACCGTACACCGGGCCAAGGGTATGTAACATAATGACAAGTGCGCAATGTTAAAAGTTAACGGCACGAAGAGGTCCAATAGTCTAGACCTACTAACATCGGNCTATCGCGTCTTCTGACACAACTACTGCTGCTAAAGATTCACCCTCTGTCGGTGCAGCGCTAACCTCACCCTCAGAGAACCACCACTATAGTCGATACTGGTAAAGCACGACCGCCGAGGTGATAAGTCCGTAAACCAGTAGTTTTTCAGTTTTGACACAGTTATCAATCGACTAAAAGAACATTTTTGTCCAAAGTAGATCTTCCTTTGTGTTAGGACCGGGCTCACACAACCTATCAAGTCACTCACGGATCCGTGTCACACCACATGCACGCTCGCGACTCCCATGGCGAGTCGATTCAGAATTGAATGACTGGGACGAATAAGACAGCTCTCGTTCGATCGGATCGGTCGGAATACCAAAGACGCGATGTGGTTTGGGCGTTATTTCCTTGTTCTCGTAAGCACAGTTTACCCACAGGACTTCGTGTATAGCATCGCGATCACAGAACACACTCGGACTGTTGTTCTTTAGCAGTATTCTTTCCCGTATAATTTTGGGGGCTACAGTCATGCATCTAGGCAGAAAATAACACTATACTTCAGTTTTAGTTTTTTGGAGAAATATTGAACCAACCTGATGCATTTCATGAATTCTTCTTCGCGTCCACATTTACCACGGTGATAGCATGATCAGGCTCTCTGTTTTAATGGCACTGAATGATCACTTTTTACGTGTTTGTATTTTGTTTCTTAAATCAAACATCATTTGATCATTTTGTGATTCTTGATCCACTTTACCAGTAGAGCAACCTGATTTACTCACGATACTGAATATTCATGCATTCACAGCGAAAGCAGTTATTGTTTTTTGTTATATTACCGACGCCCTGTCAAATGTTATCATTTTAGTCCTGGATGCATGAATATATTCGTAAAAGCCTGGAATAACCGGCATTGTAAAATCAGGAATACACCAAATATACGGGTCGTCATAGCCTCTAAAGTAACTTCGTTTGTCCCGTAAAACGTGCAACAGGACTATAATACGGAATCCTGGAAACATCCGTCAGAGGTGCCCCTCGATAACATAATGCAACAACATCCGGACGGAAAATGTGTTCCGCCCTAACTGCCTCAATCCTGATATCAGTAAAAACAAAAGAAGCTTGACCAAAACATTCAGTCAGCTTTTGCATGCTACTTCGAGACGCCACCGGCTATTGCAAGGCCGATAGCAGATGTGAAACTGCACGATCATATCCAAGCACATTAATGAGGAGAAAAAAACTACCAACCCTAATTTAAACGGTTAAAAGAAACCATTTAATCCAGAAAAACTATAAAAAAATGGAACGACAAGCCAAGCTCTCTAAGCAGGTGCTCAATTTTTCATCGTCATAGTTTAACCGCTTGTCAGTTTTTGGCTCCTTCCGGAAATGTTTTCAAACATGCCTATATTCAGATTAAGAGATTGATTGATTGATTGACTGATTGACTGACTGATTGTTTGATTGATTGATTGACTGATTGATTGATTGATTGATTGATTGATTGATTGATTGATTGATTGATTGATTGATTGATTGATCGATCGATCGATCGATCAGCTGACGTTACCTGCTATCACACTTGTGAACATACATGTCAAAGAAATCTGCTCTATGACAAGGTACATTCGTTCCAGCGAATCAAATCTCTGTGATGAACTGTCTGGAGGATGTCTGATAGGAACATCGGGTGAGGAATGAAGAGACTCTTCGTCGTATTTTGGGTGTGGATACTCATTCTCTAAAATAAGTAGTCGCTTTACGCCGCCTCCGATAGCTTGGTCACGTTTTACGTATGTCTGTCCATTGTTTAACTCTCCGTGCCTTCTTTTCACATGCTGGGCAAGACTGGAAGAAGCGATGCTTTGATCGGACAACGACGTTGTGTAAAGGCATGAAGAGGTTGGCTACAGATTTCTCGTCGGTTGGTGCAGCCTGCCTTACAGGTTGGAGCCCATAGGATGAGGATTGTGATTTGGTTGAACCGCTAGGAAATATCGCCTTGAATAGAAGTCCCATAAAATAAAGTAACACTGTGATATGTGATACTGACCTCGAAATTCTTTGTACACTTTAAATGCATTGAATATGCATAGTATACGATTCGAATAAAGTTCGAGTGCTATTCGATTCGAAGTTGTTCTATTTCGGGGATTGGTATTGCGCGAATTCTGGAACCCTATTTCGAATACTACTCACAATACTACATTAGGCGTCGCGGCCGGTCTACTGAACAATGAATTCTACTCCACTAGAATCCCTTGATCTTAACTGCAGTGCACGCGATATCTAGGATTATTTTGAACGTTTCGAGATTTGGTGGTTGACCTGTTCAAAGCCCGATGAGGAAAAGAAATCCGCTTTCTTTTTGTATGCTACCGGTAAAAGTGCTTACACACTAATCAAAAACTTGGCTTATCCTTCTCCACCTGCTTCTGTACCGTACGATGATTTAAAATCCCTCCTCCTAAA
>UZAN01041048.1:1527-23551 GCA_900618425.1 Echinostoma caproni
AACAACAAACCCTTATATGATCTGTACAGGCACGATTATGAATCATTCGAAAACAATTGTTCGCCTTCGGACTTGTGTTCTGATGTTACTAATAATCACAAATAAACACATGGCTAAAGAAGGTTTATAGGATGTGCTCGATGGTAGTACACATAATGAGACTGTTCCTGATCACTTAACTTGCAGAATGCAATATCCCATTTCATCTCTTCAAAAGACCACACTATTTTGAACAACTCTGATTTAGTCTGTGTTACAGTCATTTCAATATGAGGTTTTATTTTTTCCTTTCTTATCCTCATTATTATAGTGTCCATGATACCTTTGTGAACTTCACAACGAATTTGTATTCATTTTTGAAATCTGCATGATTGTGGTATTCAAAAACGGATTACCGACGGTTCGACGTTCCATGAGGAGCCTCATAGATAAAACACCAAGGAATTCCCAAATCACATACAACAAACCGTTTGGAGATAATTACCAGTTTTTGCACCGACAACGACTAATTGCTGGATTTTTATCTCTTGGCAATCGACTTTTATGTAACACAAGCATAAAATACGACCGCTCAAGTTGTACACTGGTCGCAGTGGTCAAAAATGAAATGGAAACTTCTAGAGAGCATTTATAGGCTAGAGAATGACAGAGCATGTGCAAGCACTCAAACTCACTTGGCCGGATCGCGGTCAGGTTCATAGTCTTTATGTGTCGTAACAATTGTCCAGTGGAGTCCAAGTGTCTTGACGATGTTGAGTGCTTTACATAATTTCCCTTTTCCACTTGACAAAAACGATTGGGTCCTTTAGAACAAGGTGACGATAATTTACAATATTATTGTGAACACGAACATAGCTGTTATTAGCCGTCCGAAACACAGAAAAACAGAAAAACAGTAGACCGCATTTGTGCAAATATCTGTTGAGCTTTAGAATTCTGTGCGTTGACACTCCGCCTGTTTTGCGTAATCAAGATATATTTTCGTACAGGGTCACACTACTCACAGTAGTCAAAGTACAAATATAAAAGTATCAAACCCATCTCTCTTATATCCCATACTACAAATGAATGTTTTGTCGATTGAATCGAATCCTTCGCATTCCCCGTTGTACCTTATATTTTGAGTGGTATAGTCGGTTAGTGAAGGCGGATGAACGATTCGGGCAGCACAGTCCGACCTAACCGTAGATTCATTCCCATCAATCGAGCCGTGAGTAGGATAATTTTGAGAAACAATGGACTGAGCTCGACTGGAGAGCACGAAATGAACCAGATTATCCGTGAAACATGTAAACGTCTCTACAAACAAAATGTTTTCAAACAAAAATGGATATTATCCTCAAGACGGCTGTGACTACAAAGTATTTCGGAAATGATGTGTAAAGGACTGTCTTTAACCACTCAGCTCATTTAGGAGTAGAATAATGTGACTGCTTTCCACTTTGATGATATGAAGGACGTTATGCTGCAAAACGGTGTAAGCAGTGCCACTGAACCTCTTCTCTTATCCAGCATTCAGTGTCATCGCAGATGCCCTTTGTAACCTAGTTCCCGCATTCTCCATCAATTCGCCAGTGCTACTCACGCTGTGAAATACCCCAGAAAAATATTAGGGCATATTTTAGTAGAATACTTTACCGATCTCAAATCAGTATGCGATGGAGCAACTTGTGCGGAGTTTTCTTCTTTGGTGGGGGCATGGATACCTTTATCTCTTTTTTATCACCACCTTCTGTATTCACTAAAATATAATGATGGAACGCCTTGCGTTTGTAGATTATTACAAACGGTAACAATTTTCGGTAGGCCGTGTTTTCCAAGGCACGTGCTGATTGAATTCAAGTCGAAACGTTTGACATCCTCTACTTAATCCTTGTCTCAGACACAAACCCGATAACAGCAAGGAACGCGGTTTGCCACATAATGAACGTTTGGCTGGAAATCCTTGCATTTGGCGCATTACGCTAACCGCTTGGAATGCATCATCTCCAAGTCAAATCAATTGGAGTCAATCATGTATTCGCCTTATACACCGATAAAGTTGGATATTTTGCAGCCACATACTCAATCGACTAGTGTCGAATAAAAGTACACGTGAATTGAGAAAAATGAGAGAAAAGGAAACACTTTATGATATGAGTGAGTGCAGAAAGTGGTTCAGTAAATTCAACGCCAACCACTATCATTGAGGTTATTTTGACCAGGTTGTTCCTGATATGCTGAGAAATGTAGCTGACAAAGCGGTCGGAGAAGACTGGTAGGGATTTGAATGATGTCGTCCGAAAATCTCGTATTATTCACGCGTTTCACCGTCAAAATTCAGACTGAGTAAATCACATTGCCTGGGCATTTCCACTTAATTGATTTGAAAGCTGTCCCATTTTAGTCCCGTTATGTACATCACTCATGGCAGTTACATGATGGAACCACCAAATTACTCGCACTGTTCGAAACACACTGATACACACGATTAAACGAGTAAATACTGTTTTCGCATTGGCGTTGCTATTTGTGGGCTTTCATTTGTCATAACGCGTTATCCTCTAGTTGATTGATGGGGACAAGTTGTACATTGATCGGTGTTCTCGCGTACACCATACTTACCGGATAAAACGGTGGGTCCTGGAAACCTAATCTCTGTTATTTATTTATTGATTCCTAGGACGATTAACTATACTATTTGTGATTGCCGATCATTTGTCTCCCCTAAAGTGTATAATGCTTCCACCGTTCAAACAGTTTTGACGTTCGTTGTTTGAATAAGTTATCCAACGTCTGAATGCCGAGTTTGCAGGATTATATGAAGTATTGCATGTTCTCTATGGAATACACGAGAATTACTGGATGTTGATTCCTCAAAACTCATCAAATGTTTGTGACTTGCTTTTGTGCTTCTCATAAAATGCAACATTATCTTTTTGAAAAATTCATTCTATGACACATTCATTGTTGACACCTTAAATTTAATTAGACTGGTGTTTCATTCCACCTACCATATTTGTGTAACATCTGATCCTGGTCACCGCTGAAGCAGTATCAATTGGCGTTCACAACCCACATTTGTATCGGTAGAACCGATTTTGAAAACAGTGTCTCTCATGGCTGTGAAATTACCTCCAAAACACCCTATTTTCTTTCGCCCCCTCACGATCAGTTGTCGACAAACCCTGACTAAAATCAGAAAGGGAAATGTGAATACTACTACTACTACTACTAATACTCGTACAAATACCTTATTAATGCAGTGGTATCACGTTTGTAGTTAACCTCTCTGCCAACATATATTTTATCTCAGTTACCTGAATCGTGATGTATCAGGAAAAGAAGGGATACTACTGAAAACAAGTTTGTATATCATTTTCGATTACAGTTTATTTGCTGTGGGCTAATGGGACAGTCATGTTTAATGTAAGTACTTAGAGGACTTCAACGCACAGATCTCTTTTATACCCAGCAAAATAAAAGATATGTGGGTTGCCCGATCATAATAAAATGTTATCTAGAGTCGGTGTGAATATTGATAAAATCTCCTTCTCAACCTAACTAGTGTCAGTGAAATTGCCCATTAGCGTTGTGGTAGGACACTCTGAGTAACTTATTAGGGGTTACCATAACATTTCAAACGAATTCATTTCAATGTCTAGCCTCAAACATAGAATGGTGCCCATTTTAGCATCGAGATGCACCTGGTAACGTCTTTACTTGTTGCCTGGAGCCAGTTGGAAATTAAAGTTACCTCAATCGAATAAACATATTCTCGCCCAAAATGCAAAGCTTCCTCCGAGATTGGAAATACATACCATATCTTTTCTAAAACCTGATATTCTTGAGTGAAATTCTTGGAGAAGAACGGTTCATTGCTGTCGAGTTATTCGCTTAATTCCCCTATCAGTTGTCGAATGCGAAATGCTTCTATTAAACGGAGAGAAAAGGGACTAACACTACCACATCTTTGCAATCTTTGCAAATGTACCATTAGCTAGCTATGACGCCACAGAATATTCCGGAATACACGGATATGATAGATGCGTACGGAATAACGGATAGCACAAATCACACGAGACAATTGCCAATGTCTCGAATTCACATTTCTAATACGCAGCCGCGTCTTCACTAAAAAACGGAACTAATATTTTAGCCTAACGGTTCAATTCTACCTTCACTGAAGAAAATATCGCTCGGCCTTCATTATGAGCCACGCAATTACTTTTTTATCAGCTGTAGCTTGGACAGCTAAAACTGTTTCCGAGCCACAACCCAGTACGACGTCAAAACATGATTGAATGCAAATGGACGTTTACTTGGATGGGTCAAATGTTATTAGTATGTGTTATCAATGTGTTCGAATTCATGACGTATTCTTCAGAATCACGACCAAAGTTTTATTCATCTTGGAGTTGTGGCGCTTTGAGGAGCATCTACTGATCGTAAGCCTAAGCAAAGATAAATTCTTTTGTCCAATGATACACATCATTCGGTATGAATGATGAATCCCACATATTGTGAGTTGTCTCATAAAATCTGTCAGGATATTACCACAAAGTAAGCTAGCACAGTTTGATGATTGAAGCTGTTTGAATAGCACGCATATATTCTACAAGTACGGCAACCATAGCATTCCTCTCCGATCCCCATATACGAATGGTGACCTGTCTGTCTCAACCACGCCCTTTCCGAAAGAAATTCCTTCTCCGTAATATAGCAGTTAGTTTTCGACGCTTATGGTAATCGAGCAATCCCCAAGAATATTTCTCACGGAATCGGTAACAACACACGGACTTGAGTGTTAGAATGAGTCATTGGATGAGTGGATTTAATCGAAGACATCAATTCCTTGGTGATTATTTGAATTGCTAATGTGAATCACCCAATTCTTCGGCGTTCAACTGCGCATTTGATGATCTACATAACGGTGGTGATATGATACGGCAGATGGGTTAACACTATTTGTCCTGAATAATAAATTCAAATTTGAACCTATTCAGTATCTACGACAAATCAGATTTTCCTTGTCGTTTTCGAGCTGGATATTACATTTAGTATACAATGCCGAATGCAACAATCTGTCACCAATGTCCTGTCCCTTTGCTTTTCGGCTTATTCGTTTACTTTCTCGTCATCATTGATTAAACGACCGGAAAGTTCAACAACAAGCTTGCGTCTGTCCGACCTGATCACTTGTTGAATGCGATATTTTTTGACGAGAATGATTATCAATTATCCATGATGGCAAAATCTACGAAAAGTCTATTCTGAGTGCTTCTTGTGGTATTTGAGTGATAAGGACAAAGGATTCCACCACGGTTGTCTTATAATGGATACGCGATTTTTTCTGTGTGAGTATAATTTTCCTCCGCTGACAATTCCATGAAGCATCTTCAGAACGTGTCTCACATTGGCTCGCGGATGCCTCCTTTCACCCAATTTCCGGAATCAGTGGTACTCCGGAAGCTGGTCTAAAGAAGCTATTTATTGCAATATCGGAAATCAGTCACAGTGCTCAGAATCCGAACCGAGCTGAGCGGTTGACGATTTAACGAAATTCATATTTTTATCAACTACTTTGTAGTCACCGAAATAAATAACAATACGACGGTTAGGCTTGGAGTGACTGGGTGTGCACAAATGCTTATTTGACAACAAGCTATCAAATTACGATCAACTGATAGAGGAAGAAAGGTCAACTTATTTTATAAGAACAGGCTACTAAAGATGTAACTAAAACGTTAATGAAAACAGGTGTGAACGTGTATTTTAATAAACCGGGTCAGATTGAAATCGATNATAACAACTTAAAGAACACATCACGTATTTCCTCAATCGTCTGTATTCCAGGTTTGAAAAGCCGGCTCCAGATTTCTGCACTTTTGTTGCTTTTTGAAAACAATTCACAGTTTTCAATCTTTGGAAAATTAACTAAACGAGGGGTTACAAAAGACATGCCCTGGCTAAACGCTCAGGTTAGCGAATTTCTGAATCATGAAAAACGCTCACCGCCTCCACCCATTCTGCAAAAATTGAACTACGACCTGCATGCCAAACTGTTTAATAGTCGACTAAATATTTTCTGGAGGACGCCAGTGAATCATTTAGCCAGTTGGATTAATCACCAAGGTATTGCAGTCGTATAGTGTCATCACTGGGCATTCATTAGCTATTGTGGTTCTTGTGAGATTTCAGTCAATGATGAACATTTTAAAAGTGCTATCTGTACAGGTTTAATCAAAACTAAAGCAACGGGTTCCTGTAAAACACTTGTGTGTAGAGGTAACAGTATTTATACTAGAGTAAATCTTTTCCAAATAATGATAATAATAATAATAATAAAGAAAATATTTCAGTGCATCACAATTGACCAGTACTGTACATTCATCGTAACCAAGTCTGGTCCCTCCATACAAGGCTTGTAAGCTATTCAAGAATTATACATCAGTCCTCCCTTGTTAACCTCTACTGATACTGAAAATGAACTGAAATATTTGATTATGAAATGCCAGTGACGGCCAGAAACTTCCCTCAGTGAAACTAACAGGTAGTGGGAATCCAGTTTTTCTTAAACGTCGACTTATTCTTATGACCTTTGTGAACCTGTAATGAATGCATTGGACAACTTTTGTTCCAACGGTGTTATGGAGTAAGTGGCGTCTTCTGCATGGGGTGTATCAATCGTCCCACCACTCAAGTTTCAACTACCGAATCACCTTAAATGCTAAAATTTAAAGGCAGACCGTAGTTGAACCAGAGCACATTCTGAATAATTTCTCAGGTTCTAAAGTATTTTCAAAGATTGAATTAGACGATGCTTATTTTTAAATTCCGTTGAACGACATTCCATTCTTTTTGACATATATTTATACCTCCTTTGGTTTGTGAAGATACAAGTTGTTGCCTTTTGGTTTATCCAGTTCTCCTGCTATATTGCAACACGCCATGAATGACATTACTATTGATGTTTGGTGTTGAAGTGTATGAGGATGACGTTATTGCTCATGACCTTGATAAGTTCACTCATGGCGCACGATTCCTTCAAATATTTCACAGGTTTTCTGATTAAATTGTCCCTTTTATTCCTGCGAAGTGTTTACTTTCTGCTTCTTCTTCTGACTGTCTTGGATACCTAGTTGATGGTAAAGGTTAAAAAACTGACACGAACCGTCTATCTTCTCTGACAAAAGCAAAATTACCGTCTACTTCAGGTGCTTGATTGGAGCCCCACAGTACTACTCAGGATTTATCATTAATTTCAGTCAGAGAGCTTCAACAATATGCGTTTTCCCATCTTGTGATAATTGCTAAATTGCTAAATTTTCCGCAGATAGATACCGTACCTCATCCATTCAATCCCAAAATTCATTCCACTGTTATTGCTGAGGCATCACCTGTGGGGATTGGTTTTATTTTTCAACAAAATGGGCATCGAATTATTTGTGTTTCTCGACGGTTGTGCTAAAACTCATTTAAGGTCCTTAGCTGGATATTGGGTAGTCAAACACCTGCACACGTTCTTTTTTGGTCATCGTTTCACCATTGCTACCGATCATCAGGCCTTGAAATTTATTTTCTATCCCGGGTAATCCCTTTTTAGAAGCTCGTCAGCTACGATTCAGCGTTGGAGCATCTCACTCAGTGCTTATGATTGCACAATTGAACATTGCAGTGCCAAACACATCCACACGTGAATTATATTTCGCGTCAGTCGCTACCCGCTTGTGGCACGGATTCATTAGTAGCACAGTATCTCCCTGTGAGCCGTCAAGAACTTATTCGTGGCACGTGAAGATATTTTTCGGATGAATTGACTGCTTTTGCGGCAGAGTTGGAATGCCAAGGACCAGAAGCAATTGCCATATCACTGTGTTAGACGTGATGCACTTTCAATTTTTCCCGGTGACTTACTTTGTTTGAGTGACAGAGATGTTATACCACTAACTTTGTCTAAACCTGTACTTACCTACTGACCTACATGACGTCCACCTTCTCGTTCTTCTGCAATGCGACCAAAATGACCGTTTGACCCCCCCTGGAGTTTCAACAAATGCCTGCAAATAAGCAAATGTTGTGGGTCTGTTTTCATCCGTCAACCTATCTGCGAGCTCCGCCTATTTGTACTGTAAATTCTTTGATAGGAACTAGACGATATGTTCAAATGTGGTCAATGAATTCGAATGAGCTTCGTATTCCATTTGCAAAAGAGCAATGGAACTGTTTTCCATGTGTATGGATAGATCAGCGAGTGTATCAGCTTATTTGACCACCGGTATCCCTTCCAGCAACAATTTAATCAACGTGCACTTTGTCACCTTGTGTGTTTTCTAGAAGGGCATATGCAAAATATTTCTCGCTCCGGTTTAACCTTCCACTTGAGTTAGCATAAGGCTTTCTCCAATAGACTTTTTCACGTGACTCTCGCAGTAATGAAGAAGGAAGAGTAACCTTTGTACGGCCTCCGTTATTTTAGCTTCAACATCGGTTTCGAAATATACGAATGAACGTTCAATACTGCCTTGGGTCACTAACAAAATAAGAGAGCTCGAAGTTAGGTAAATCTAGTCCTCAGGACGCCACTTTGATTGACAATCGTTGACGTAGTCACTGTTGCTAGGAAGTTTATCAATTTCAGAGAAACCTATCGGTCTTCTTTCCCTCTTTCTCTGCTGCTGCTGTAAGACGCGGTAACTCCGAGTTTCTGTGGGCCTTCCGTAACATCCTTTTTCCTTCCAGCGTCCTTTCGAATAACCACTAACTGGAAATCGTCAATCACAGTTTGTTCCTCGCTTTGGGCTTTTACGAATCATCCTGAACTAAGCTAACCTTAGAACGGCGACTATAACTAGATCCATTGAATGGGAAGGCATCAATGCGGACATGCTTAAACACGCCTTGATTCTAGTCCAGAATCTTCTGGCTTCTGGTGGCGAGCATTCCAATGTGTGTTTTCTAGCTTCGTATGGACGAAATAACGTGCAACGAGCTACGATTATAAGTTGCACCCCAATCGCCTAGATAAAAAAGCAAGTTGTTTACTTCGCCAAAACGTGGTAGGTGAGTTGGAATAATGTATCGGATTGACGTCCGATGATAGAAGAAATTATAGAAACCGAACTTTGAACCCACAACTAAACACACGGCATCAACGGACATCAACGTGTACTAATGTATAATCAATTATGAATTATTGGAAAAATAATTACATACCTCAAATTAGGGGCAGCCCGGTCTGGATAGAGCCATCGGTTGGATTCGAGAAAGGCAAACGTGGCAGGAAGAAACTCTCTTGGGAATTGGAGGAGGAATGCAATATGGACATAGCAAAAGTGCTTTTTAACGGGCGGTGAGATAGCGATGAGACACCATAGGATAGTATGGGGCGACAGGCGACAATCGTACTCAGCGTGTCATTGAAATAATAGTTAGTGGATACGAGTGAGGGTGCTTCAGTTGGTTAGGCACACAACGCGGAGAGTGTCAAAAGGTTTGAGGAATAACTGACTGGAAGCAATGACTGGTCAATTAACCAGCCACAACATTGAAGATGGTACGGTAATCATAGCCTCTAGGTGCCTCAGGTGGATACAAATGATACGAGACAAAACCTACACGTTTTTAGTTTAGCAATCAGGTATCGAATACATTTCAAGTTGTTCTTGTCATCTTCACCGAATCAGTCTCTTGTAACCCAGTAAACGCGGATCGCCATTGAGTAAGCAATCTTCCGAGGAAATTCATTGTCATTCTTTTTCATAGTATACGTTAGTAAATTATGATGGTCTCGGTGGTAAAATGCATTGCGAAAAATTGAAAGCTTTTCATAAGTATTTGACAACTGATCTTATAGAGAAGTAAATTAAAATCATAGGGAAAATGTTGCTACAGAAGTATACTCCGAAACCCACTGATTCAGTTGAAATGTAAGTTATGCCATGTTCTGCATTGGTACAAAATTAAATGGTTCAAATTTGCTCAAGTTGGATATTTTCTACTCACTTACTGATGCTGGTAATAACGTCGCAAAGGTTTATTAACTGTTGATTGCTGCCATTTCACGAATGTTTTATAACTCACTCTGATTAATAGATGGTAATCTGTTTTGTATTGGTCAAACTGTTGCGTACATAAATTTACTCGACACTTCGCGAGTGAATAAACTATATGGAAATGGTGTAGTTTCATTCAACCTGATCCTCTGTCACCATGCGATCTGGGTATACAAGATCCAACTGACTAATTATGTGAATCAAATAAGCAAGCTCAATTGTGGAATCCCACGATAATGATATGGAAGAATGCTATCTGATATATATGATAGATCCCTTTGGTATTCCGGTCAAGTGTTTCCTTCGCGAGTTGAACTATCAACTGTTCGGATTTCGGATTTTTCACATTCATTATCATCTCAAGTTAGGTTAAATATATGTTTTATGCTTTTTTCATTTGACTTGTATATTCAGAATGGCGGCTAGTCCGAGGTTTGCCGAAATGAACACGTATTTACGTTTTTCCATAGTTAGGTAGATAGACTTAGACGCTGTACCCACTGATTTCGTATTCAGCAGTCAGTTTTACACTCTCCTGTCTTTGAGTTCTGACAAATAGCAAAAGCATTTTCCCACGAATTATATAATTCAAGGGGAGAGAAACTTGAACGTTACACTAATCACGATGTAGCCGATGATAACGGTTCAACCGGCCAATGTAACAGACAATCATGACATTCTCACAAGGTTGGAGCCCTTATATTATTGAAGCAAAGTTTGATGGTGTGATTCTCGAAACGACCGATGAAAGCCAATCATCGTTAATTCAGTTTATGTTCGACTATGGCGTTCCACCACATGGGCATATTTTGCGGGTTGTTTATAAATGCAAGGAAAAATAAGAGCACTCAGCATGAGTCTTTCGAAAACCGTCAGGCAGACCAAACAGATCGAGAAAATGAATGGCATCAAGGAGATCTCATGGTTCTCTCTTGGGTAGCTCCTAGAGCTTATAGAAAACTGTCTTTTAATCCATACTTTTAGAGTTTTCTTGGTAAAATCTGATGCTTCACACGAAGAATACTTCGGTGATGCAAAATAGATGTTAATTGACTCATATAAGTCCATGGAATTTTTTAACGTCTCTCATCGAAGAGGCACACTTGTCGTTCACGAACGTTCCAACTGGAATCCGTGTTCACCTGTCACTGAAATTCTCATGCTTCTCCAGATGTTATATGAATAGCTCGCCCAAAATACTCACCATGACTACGAAGAATATAGGAATAAGGGCTATAGATCGGACGTTGGCGGAATCATTGCATGGGGACTATTGTGACATGTTAAAGTTAATTATTCGTTCAGTACCTTATAGTCAGATAATGGTCCACGGATTTGGGCCGTCTGCGTCTAATGTTGCATCCCTGCTCATATTCTATTACTTTTGTTTACCGTTTCACTGTTAACATTCTCAAATGCAGTGATGGTTATGGCTTTCAACGGGGTATGCTTGGAATTTTACCGCAATGTGTGACTCTGCAAGAAGTGTTGATATATTGGGACTTGTCAAACTCTGCTGCGCAGTTGAATGAATTCATCTGATATTTAAACTTTCTTCCAAATTTGCAATGTGGACAAGATAATTTTCTAAGGAATATTAATTTTTGTTACGTGATTTATTCATCATAAACCAACTTTGAAAATTGATTACGAGGAAAGTTATAGCTATTCCGTGTTTCGATATTTGTACATCGGTTTGTTCTCGCCGCAATTTTTGATTTGATAAGATAACCCGTGGAGCTCTCCCATCCCACAGAATGCTCGTGACATTCCTCGGCATTTTATATTTGCTGTCGTCTATGATGTCTCCAATAGTGCTCTCGCTGGATTCACTAATTGAAGTAGCTCACTTTATTGAAATTCAATACGGCGTGGCCAATGGAGAGGTGACACTGACAGTGGTAAGTTCAGTGCTAACGGTACCCGGTCTGCTTCAAAAGAGGTTGGTTCTGTAACGCGAATTCACAAGTAAATTAATTATACATTGTTTTTTGGAAGGTCTTTGTGAATCCTATACTGGGTTGTGGGTCGATTTTGGAATATCAAGCAATCCATAGCGCATGTTGTCTGAACGATAAAGTAGGACTGCATTGGCTCATGAAAGACTCTCCTGTCTGATTCAAGATATATTTGATATATTTGATTCCAACTGGAGAATGTTCATCATACAGGTTACCTTAAGAGGAAGAATATCATAGCAATTAATTTCTGAGGAGCATTCATTTCAGAAAGTCTGTTTGGTTTATTTCCTCCGATAACGGTACAGTTCCGGTACGAAAGTGTTCTGGTTAAGTAATTGCATTCTACCGACCAAATTGCTTTAAGGCTAAAATTGTTTTCTTGGTAGAATTGGCTGGGTTTGACGAATGTGCATTGACAAAACCTGCAGAAGTCTTGCAAAATGACGAGTAAGTTTATCTTTCAATTTCGGGACTTCTGGGGGTCCCATGGATAGGCAGTTATCTTGCTCTCAATTCCCATTTTGCTTCCACTACTGTTGTGAAGACCCGGCCTTGCAACGGTTGACTGGATTATCCACGAACCAATCCTGTGTTACCTCGTTGTTGATGGTCTGTGAGGATTTATTAGTTCTCGAGCGCTCCCCATTTTGGAAATTCGTTTTTACTTTCATTAGGATTAATCAGACTCGTCATGTTAAGGAAAAGTGAGAATTAGAATAACCCGTTAGTTTTACGGAAGTCGTGAAATTTGGGGTTAGTTCAATATTGTATGGGCTCCTTCCAGGTCTTACCCATAATCAGTGCTGAATGCGTAGGCAGTAACTAGATGCGACAGTGTAAGAATTTATTTTCAAAGCTAGTCTCATGCACGGTTTCGGTGGGTGTATATAAGGCAGGGAAGAATGAGTATATTTATTCATTGATCAGCGAATGTTTTACACCATTTGGGTATTAATACCAATACTACAGAACTTAACACACTTGTGACGAGGCGGATTGTCATCAGAAAGATAAACGGAAGTTCATTGTCAGTAATAAAGATCAATACTAGAAAGTCTTTGAGGAAATATCTGTTCACTGTTGAGGACATATTACTGATAGTTCAATTTCGTGCCGGTTGAGTTCCGGGATATTGTCGTTCATATTCATACTACTGGCAGAAGTAAAACGCTAACTCTCAAATGATGAAATTTCCATCTGAAAGCAAACACCGGGATATTCGGAAACGAATCTTCTCAAGTGTCGAGTTCAGTAGTAATCCTGCGTGCAGTTCATGTGGGAAGAACACAGTTCCAATAACTGTTTGACTCTTCATCATATTCGAACGGCGTTATTATTGATGTGAGACGGATTAAAATCAGAGAGAATTGACGGGCTAGCGATAGGTCAGTCGGATCTCGTTGTTCGACTAATTATATGGTGGTTGAAAACTCCCACCATGGTTTGCAATCAAGTGTTTTTATTCTTTGCTCAATGGCCATGTGCCCCACATCCTTATCGGCCGTGACATGCATGTGGCACACGTCGGTTGACTGTTGACTGTTGAGAATTTAGGAATGTTGTATACGCAACTATGATTGAGAAATGGCCAGTAATTGGATGTTAATCGCTGATCAGCTGCTTTATTTTCTCTATTGACGCCACAATGTGCGGATGGGAAACATAATGGTAAGGAAGAGCTGGGTATAAATTCAGCTATACTGAAATGAGTCGTGTCAAGCAAATTTGATAGTGCAGCCAATGGTAGATTCATAGCAAAATAGAACATGTGCTTTTAAATATGACTGATATGTGGGTTAAATAATTGTAACTTTATGGACAATCTAAAGAGGTCCTACAGTGTTAAACACAGTTGCAAATAACAATTGAGTGATACACAAGGACCGTTTCGGAACAGAAACTGTATTCTCTGTTTTTCCATAATCTGTTATGACGTCGATTATAAAGCATGTACGGAAATTTTGATGTTCCACTGCACGAATGGGCTCTATACGACAGTGGTATGCGTGAAAGCCCACCCATAACCATCAAGGATGTGGTCTCCGTAGTCGGCAAAAACCGTTCCCTCTCACTAGCTCTGAGACAGTTACTAGTTCGATGTCTCGGTGTTACCGGTAGATGTGCAAAGGGAAATGTGCATTAAATTATGGTTCTATGTAATGTAGAACCTCAGCTTCGGTCATCACAGTTGCAATGAAAACATACCTGAAAACAAAGGCAAACCGTACACAAACCGAGTTCAGGTGCTGTGTGCTGTGGTCACTTAATTTATGAATGTGTGAATCCTAATTTCAGGCATTGTTCTCAGAAATTCACTGCATCTATTTTGCATGGCTATGGACCACTGCACACATTTCACTCTGCACAGTGTTTTGTCGTCACGACTGTGTAATATGACGACATAACTTCAATATTCAACCAGTCGTGTGTCACTGCATTGATGCAGAACAATGGGACCAAACCGGATCACATCAAAATAGCATCACGCACTTTAATTTCATGGGCTACTACATCAACTGCTTGGAATAATGCGCGCACAGTCACTACTTGGACGAAATGATGCGGCTCAAATTTTCTGATGGCATAGTTTAATGAGTCGATGTCTCGTGTGTCATAACTACTCGATTGAAATGTGCCACCTAGCGGATGGAATTGTGTACTTTAATGGTCTTGAGTGTTACCCTCACAATTCACTAACTCCATCGTTGGAAATAGGTGAACGGTGTAGATTTGGCTCTTTTCGGACTTTTTTTATGTATATTCCTCGATAAACGTGTACCCATTAGTTAGCGTTGCAACATGAACATTCATTTTTCCTGCACTGAATACATAAAGCTGTTGACCAAACTCGTGCAACATCCGTCTCATTTTGGAAATCCATTTATGTTGACAATTCCATACTCATATATCCAGGGGTATGGGTAAAGCATACTTATTCCTATATATATATATATATATATACATATATATATATATATTTACAATCGGTTGTAGACAACCTTGGTGCCAACAACGACAGTACCAATTCTAGCACACACAGTGGAACCCCAACTAGTTCATGCAAACATCATAGGAAATCATTATTTCTTATGAATGATTTCCATCCCATCAAAGTAACTTTTAAGCTAAATACCTTTTGCTAATTTGCTTATCTATTTTGATGCAGTATGTAGTAAGTGAGTTGAAGATTGGCAATATTCCACCTAGAATAAATTGATGAATGATTTGGATACAAAATAGTCACGCATTATCCCTAATACAGAAAAAATAAAAATGTATTCAAAGAAAGATACACGTTGGCCTAACAATGCTAGCCTTTAGGTAGGTGTATCTTTGTATAAAAGACTTGTAGCGTCATTATGACGAAACCAGATGAATTTTTCAGACGTTTTCTGCATGCATTTAAAGGAGAACGACAAAATTTTAGAGTAACATTCAAATCAGATCATTCAGTTTGGAATCAGTAATTAATATCGATGTCCCTTCTGATTCGGATTGTTCAATATCGTGAGCACAGGTCACCGTTGTCAATTTGGCCCATGCTATTTGTAGCCTGTTGGAGAGCCATCCGGATACTTTACGCTTTTCGAGATTTTGGAATGGGCTGCAAGCAGTATTCATCTTGGTTCTAAAATTTTCGGGACCAAGTACAGACCCGTTTGAAACGCTGCAAGAAGTTGTCATTGGTGTTCTCTCCTTTGACTAATACATCACTATTTTCATAACGCAGGTAAAGTACATGGCAGCGGAGATTAGTAGTAGGAGTAGTAGTAGTAGTAATAGTGGTAGTAACTGTTTCCTACATGCGTTTAGTCTCGATTTGACGATCACTGAGAGGGATGGGTGAAAACGCGGTGTTTTGGAAGAGGGTGGAGGTACCTTGGGAGGTAAAGTTTTCACACATTATTTTTTCCATACAAGGGAGGGTTGTGAACGAGAATTTCATCTGCTTTTGCTGTAATCGGGATATGATTTGTACCCGCTCAGATGTTTGACCACAAATCTGGTAGATGGGGCTAAACACCCAAACAAATTAAATTCAAGGACCTGACTCGGGACGGTGTCAGCAAATCACGTATGTAATTGACCTTGTCACTGCCGTGTGAAATACTTCCGATGATATTCATGGAATATTCAAGTTCATGGTCTGCTCGCAAACCAAACGTATGTGAAACCACATAAACAAACAGCGATGACAATATCACATAAAATTTTGCTGCATGGAACGTTTTGGTTTACTTAAATGTCCAACCATTGACTAGCGTCACTTTTAGGTGAGTGTCTCATTTATATTTGTTTACTTCTTACGACAGTACTAAACGGCTTGCGTGCTTTTTCTTTACACCGAGTACCAGGTAGACCATCAATCGCGGCAGTTGTGGTAAACATCAACTTTCTCTTCACATTCGCAGTTGGATGCTGCCAGATTCTCGCTCAAATTACTGTCATCCTCTTTGAAACATTTTTTCTCCGTGATATCATGGGAATAGTTTGCAGAGATGCCGCCCTTCTATTTTCTCTTTCATTCAGAACAAAATGTAATAGTGTAATATTCAAAGAAGTAAAATGACAGAAATAGAGCGTTGTCGGGTACACTGTGTTCTAACCGAAAGATTAAACTAATCATTTTGCGCTGGGTGCATCTCAGCTCTTATCAGCGCAAACGCTCAGCTATCGAATATCAGTGAGAATATTGATTATGTGTAGTGCTCCAAGGTCATAGTCAACATTTCAATCTATCTTTTTGAAATCACCTTATGAATAAATTTGTCAGAAGCCAGAATATCTACACATACGACGTTTCTCAATAAACTGAGAGCAATGTTGTATTTTTTACGACGCACATAAAGCAAATCACGAACAAAAGAGGTGTATTGTTCTTCATTCTGGTCAATTCCATAGAGAAATCGAAGTAGCTCTCATATTCCTGCATTTAGAATTTTGATAACTACTTCAACTAAAAGGAGACAACACGGGATGAACGATCTGAGCATTATACACGTTTGGGAAGACAAATGATCGCCAATCAAAATAATGATGTAAATCCGTCACAGAAATGAATGATCCACAAAATTTCAGTGATTATTCTTTTGTGACTTAGATACTACATAGATCAAAAACAGTAATACCGTATTCAATTTTGCCCTATGAGATTAGATATCCGATTTTGCTGCATAACGAGTATTTTGTGACGAGATTAATCATCTGTTGGTAGCTGATTTGTCGATGAGCATTCTGCCTCCAACCGGTTTCATCAAAAGGTACCTTAAAACCACTCAAACCGAGTTCAGGTGCTGTGTGCTGTGGTCACTTAATTTATGAATGTGTGAATCCTAATTTCAGGCATTGTTCTCAGAAATTCACTGCATCTATTTTGCATGGCTATGGACCACTGCACACATTTCACTCTGCACAGTGTTTTGTCGTCACGACTGTGTAATATGACGACATANGAAACCAATTAAGAACCAGAGGATTTACTAGTTTCAGATATGGAAACAAACAAACGGTGATCAAATCATTTTTATACGCTTTGGATGAACAGCGTGAATGCAATCCAATTAGCGATGGGAACGGCTCCGATTAAGTCATTTTCCTAAAAACCGACTGCATTTTTCGATCCTTCCTTCAAACTGGATAAATTTGCACATTCGAATTAGTTTGAACTCTTTTTTTGGGTTCCTTGACTTTGAAAAGTAAAGTGAAGCAAATGTTGGGGAAGCAAACACTACCAGCAATTGCATGTTTAAGTTCATGCTGAAAATTATGAAACGCAGATCCATCCTATTTTGCATAACTGAATCAAATTGCCCCAACAAAGGTTCTTATCTCAGACTGAGTAACACGCCAATTGTTTTAAATGTGACACGAACTTTCCTCAAAATCTCTTAAACGCAATTCCACTCTGCTGAATACACAATGGATACACATTCAGTCAAACTTATACACACATTGCTCTATGGACACCTTGCCAGTTCTATCATTATTCTTCTCCTCTCGAAAACGGCCTTCAGGGATAACCGGCATGTCTCACAAACAAGATACAGTGCAATTGCGTTGAACGCAGGGTAGGCTGGAAACGTCGTTAATCGATTTTTTCCCAGATGGTTCCGGATTGCTACCGTATTAATTGTTACAGGATTTCAATGATTATTTAAACATGTTCCATTAGCCCCGAGAACACAATTTCAAACGACATATATAGTGTTCTACAACAAGAATACGTACCTTGTCTAAGCGCATTAATCTTTTTGGGGCAACCCATGAGGTTTTCAGCCTCAATTCCGGTCTTCCGTCGATCGAATGGTCACCGGGATTCTTACGTTGTATTCGATCTCTGCTGAACCGATTTGTACACAACGGAAATGGAAGATCGTTTGCACAAATATTTTGCAGCACAAGAGACTGGCTGTCATAGATTTGGAGCGAATGGTGCCTTTTTGGTTGAACAATTAGATTTTGAATAGAGCACAGTAGGTTATTTTCATTGCCATCGGATATTTGACTTCAAAACCAGTTCACGCGTATATTGAAATATATTTGTTGAACAAGCAATCCTCCAAGGAGCTTCATTGTCATGCTCAAACATAATACACGTTAGGAGATGCACAATGGGTACCCAGGACACACAGCAGGGGTGTATTCTCCGAATTGAATTCGAACACAAAATATAATAAAAAAGCAGATCAGCGTAATAAATCTGAGGCATGGGCATCTCTCAATCAGACTAGTGTTTAAAACATTAGTAATTTGTCAACAGTCAACAGTGCGATATGAATGTTGTGGCCAATATGAAATTGCGAAAGATCGACAGTCAGCAGAAAAATAGCACTAGATTAGAAACCAAAAAGAAAACTCACGTAGGCGACACAGCCCTACAAACAAACAGATTCCAGAGACCTACGGGTAACCGGTGGCTGTAACAACACTAATAACAACCACTGGATATGATGAGAGCAAAACAAAACAACTCCGTGCAAATTCTCCAAGCTCTATTGTCAAACATTTTATAAGGGTCGTCTTTATACTAATTCCTACAGGTACGAAAATGAACGTACTGCCCATTCCAAGTCGCTTTCAATGTGCTGTAACGTCTGATAGATCCGTCATCACAAGGAGTTGAACAAACATCAAAATATGCTAGTTGATTGCTTGCTTCATTTTCCACCGTGAATTCCACCTACAGATATGCAGCATTGAAAGTGCTTAGTATACGCTCGTACTCCATTTTAAAATCTGCCAGATAAATTTTGTTGAGGTAAATTTTGTGTAAGTGAATCCACCGTTTCCTGAACTGAATCGGTTGTAACTTCAAGTGAATGCAACTAATCGCATTCCAATGGAAACACACGAGCTGATTTTAGCCGGCAAACATCCCCGAATGAAACGGGTCTGTCTGACTTCTGTCCAGTCGGAAAGAACTCACCTCTACGAAAACAAACTAAGGTATTTTAGAATGAGTTACTGAGCGGGGGTGTATGTTTCCGTCGGGTGGGTGTTGTGGGCTGTTCGTCCTCGTCCATGACCCACTCGATACTGTTGGTTTAATTTAGTTTTGTCTTATTCCGGTAATAATGAATCCTTCGTGACCATTTCGATATCACTCCGCAAAATTGGCCGGAAATTCTAACTATTGAGTGTAAGCTGCAGTCCGCGGTGTCTAACACCGTAGACGTACAATAATATCTATAAAAAGAACGTTCCGCTATTTGCGATTTGGACGGAATACTGCAAAGTTGCCCAGGTCATGGCAGGTGAACTTTCTGGGGGAATCCATAACCGGAGCCTTCCGCTAACCAAAACCTGACCGCAAGGCACCGGGGCAGGGTTCAAACCGCAATCTGTCAGAGACTGGTGTCCAGTTCCTCGGGTCATACTCCTTTCGGACATGGACCGATTTGCTCAATAAACCTGGATGCCCAATCAAATTGACGACCACTGCCATAACCGGAACGTTGTGTGTGGTACGTACCCCTCCTCTTGGTTGGTTTGTAGTCAGGGTTTTTTGCTCCCCTAGGTGAACTGCCAATGGTCCATCAACCTGCTTATAGCCATGGATGTTTGCTTTTCGTACCCTCAAGTTAATGAGAAAAAACCTCCGCCACGAGAAGGCAGCGAGTGAGACTTCCTCAGCAGACGCCTGCTCGTATAGCAGCATTTTGCGAGGTAGAGAGACCAGTCGCATACCTAGGCACCCACCCCCCACCATGCACAGAATTCCGCAGTATGCCTACTTGCTACCTGTTAGAGCCTGGGTTCAGTCCCCAGATCAATCGATGGATTTGTGTTGTTCAGAAAAGCAATCCACTTTAAAATAGCTGTGTATTACTTATTGGCAGTCTACCTTTAAGTTGCGCTACACACAACGATATCCTTCAGTGTGGTTGAATTAGATCCTGCATCATTTTCTTTTAGAATTCATGCAATTTTCCAAGTTTATTCGAAAGGGTTTGTATCGATTTGCGAGGAAAAAGCCGCTGTCGGATACTGAGTTCAATATAAGCGATCGGTATTCTCCTTCACAAACCCGTATTGGGCCCACCTCAATCCCTTCCACATACACCGCATTGTAATAGTTAACCCGACTACCGGTCTTATGATGACATAATTTCTAGTTTTTTGTAGTTTTATTTTTTCATTTTATTTTTTCAAGAAAATTTTATTTCAAAGTTGTGATATATACTGAGATGTATTGACATGAATACAAAATATCTGTTATGAATTACTGTAACATTAATCGGAATAATAGCCGTAACTAATTTGAATAGATCTTACGACATTCTGAACAGGGTTGTATTGGAACATTTGAAAGTAATAGTTATCAGAAGGAGATTTTGCTTTCCATAAAAGATATTAATACGGCAAAGCGGATCACTACTGAATGGCGTAGGTGGAATTTGTACGCAAATGCTTGAAAATTGTGGGGTTAAAAGAGCCGAATGAAATGAGTTTCTTTACAATAAGCCGTAAAGAGGAAATCTGCATCGTACAATGAAGACTTGCGTTGATGGTACAAAGATCAAATATAAACAGATTAGACGAATAAACGTATTGCGAAAATCCTTAGATCCCATTTTCTGAATTTCGCTATTTGATTATGTTCGTTTCATCATTTAAACCAAACAATATGGGTTATCTGACTAAATACTTTACTTGTTGTGAAGCCCGTGATTGATCGCACATAAACAAAGCAGCAAACACGAAGGTTATGAAAAGTTGTTTATACTGTTCAAAAGATATTTTGAAAGCCAACACATATTAGGCACGGACTAAGTTTACAATACATTAAGCAACACGTTCATATCATACCCGGGTTTTGTGGTGGTAAACACCTCCTGCAATATTCCAAAATCATCGGTACATAAAAATGGAATAATACTGAAACTTATTTGACACAAAAGTTATTCATTTTTGGAATTCAGTTGTTTGATATACAAAGCTTCGGTTGCGCAGTCATGGAATATTGCCATTGGCAATTCGGTCGCTTAAAATAGTCGAAACCAAATACCAAAATATGAAATCGGATTGCAGAGAATTTATGTAGGTAAAACTATAACATTCAGAATAAAACAACACATGGCGCATCTATTTTTCTATACACTCCTAACATCATTTGGTCACGATGTGTTAAAACAACAATCCAATTATTCCCTAGTTTGTGGTTTAGTAGTAGTTGTGTGTGAAGTCAAATGAAGAAACAAACCGAAATGGAACGCGTAACAATCAATCGATTTTTCTTATTGCAAACGAGATGAATGGTTGGTCTATATAAAGGCTTCTCGTTAATGTAGGATGCCTGCATCTGCTGTGATGAATCGGCAATCCGGTGGAAAACCAATCCTTTTACTACGTGATTGGAAAACAATTCCAGTCGAACACTTGTTGTTACTACCTCATTACCTGGTGTTATAGTTTATGAGAGGAAGAAGACGAGCGGATAGAAAGGGTCCCATAAAGAGGTCTTTGTGTGTGTGCCTGCTGCTCACCGCTTTCTCAGATCTGGGCGTCCGGGACTGCACTCACGCCACA
>UZAN01041048.1:45894-64761 GCA_900618425.1 Echinostoma caproni
CAGCCTTAGATGGATAAGGAGGAACCCGGTAGATCACCTTGAAAGCGTTTTCATTTACAGTATGTCCCGTATTGGCGAGGTGTTCGACAATGGCACTAGTCATGTTTTTTCTTTCTCCAGTAGACAACCAAGCCGGTTTATGTTCCTTGATTCTCTGGGAGAACTGCCTGATGGTTCTACCTATGAAGCTTGCCGAACATGAGCAAACAAATGTGTAGGTAATCATAGAAAAAGTAGAAATAGGCCGATTATCTTTGAGATTCATGGAAATAATTGGTCGACTGGTGAACTGAAGGCGTAAACGTGCTGCGGGAAATGTGCGTGCGAATGCTCTTTCCGAGCGTCGGATGATTAGCTCACTTTTGTGCTCCCCTCTGTAAGGGAGTCGCATCTATAAGTCTTTCTTATTCACTGTTGTTATAGGAGATCCCTTGAGTATCTCAGATAGATTTTTCTGAATGAACCGTTCCGGATAACCATTGGATGCAAGTGTTAGTTTTATATTCTCTAATTCTTGTGATAAGCTTTTTTCTGAGCAAATATATCTTGCACGGGCTGCGAGGGAACGGACAAGGTTCCGTATCCGTTTCAGTGGTACGAAGCTTGCAAAGTGGATATATTGCCCAGTCCATGTTGGCTTGCGATAAACATTTCTGTTCAGATAGCCATCACTACGTCGTTTGAGATTCACATCAAGAAAATGGATTCCACTTCTGATGTAAAAGTAATAGCTGCGTGCGCCGCATTGAATTTTCTCAATAGCGTTTCCAGCGAGGTTTTCTCGTGTGTCAAGAAGATGTCATCTACATAACGACAATAAAAAGGTAGACTATCTATGGTTGTTCTGAGTCCATCGTTTTCCAGTTTGGCCATGAAGATATCAACCATTAGAAGTCCTACTCCGTTGGTCTGATGATAGATTTCATTGTTGAAAGAGAACTAAACGTTGAATGTGCAACGGAGTAATAGTTTCTTTAAGCTGGTCAGTGGAATACCAATGTTGATTTCGTTTTCCCCTAAATACTCACATAGGTATGAAATCGTCTCCAAAGGTGGCACATTAGTGAATAACGAAGTGACATCGAACGAGATTATTTCATCAACATTGAAAGGTGTTCGCTCAAAGACTCCGATATAGTTATCATTTTTTCTGTATTATTGACTGGGAATGTCTATGTAATTTTCTGGTGAAAGCTCACCTCGCCGTTAGTACGTTATTTTCTGCAGGATGGGTACTATAACCCACTTGCAGTAAACACTTCACTGATCTTTGAATAAATATACTCATTCTTCCCTGCTTTACATATGCCCACGAAGACAGTGCGTTTGACCAACTTTGGCAATAGTTTGTGTTACACAGTCGCACCCAAGTACAACGCATTCAGCAAAGATTCTCAGTCAGACCTGTCAGTAACCAACTCGGTATCAGTCTAACACTAAGTTTCGTGTTTAGCGGGAAATAAACGGGTTATTCCAGTACACCGATATCCTCAAATATATGGGTCCGAGTAAACGGAATGAAAAACAACGAACTCAGTAAAAATGATGCGTTCGAGAAATAATGTAAGGAACCGTATGCCGTTGAAGGACATAAGTCCAACTGATTTTCTGAAATGAATGCTCCTTGGAAAATTAATTGCTTTGATATTCTTCATTTTAAGGTAACCTGTTGGAATCGAGTCTATCCTATATATCAGACCGGAGAGTCTTTCATGAATGCAGTGCTACTTAATCGTCCTAACAATATACGCCGTGGATTGATCGATATTTCAAAAGCAACCCTCAATTTGTCATAACATTCACCAAGACCGTCCAAAATTGCGTAACAGAAGCTACCACATTTGAAGCAAACCGGGTACCGTCAACACTATACTTAATCAGTATTACCTCTCCATTGCCCACGCTGTATTGACATTCGATCCAATCAGTTACTCTGTTTGTAAACCAAGAGAGCAATATTGGAGACATCATAGATGACAACAAATTTAAGGAGCAGAAGAAGGTCCCGAGCCTCTTGCGTGATCGGTAAGCTTCACGGATTTTCGTGTCAAAAGGAAGATTGCGGTGTGAAGCTTACATACATTTTCTAAATTCAAAGATGCAGGAATACGACATTAGACACACAGAGCCTAAATCCGTAGACCAACATCTGACCATGAGTAATTGAAAGAATGATTGATTTTAAAACGTCGCAAAAGTGGTCACACACTGATTCCGCCAAACTCCGCTCTATATCCCTATCCTATACCGTTAGAAATAATGGTGGTTATTTTGGTCCATCTGTTGAGAAAATATCTCGATAGGCATGGGATTATCAGGGAGACCTGAACCTGCATTCCAGTTGAAATGTTTGCACACGACATGCGTGCATCTTCGATGACATACGTTTACTGTTTAAGTATGGAGTAAAAGGCTCGGTTCTCTGCAAGATCATGGATGTACGCAGAAAAAGACCATGTACATTCTTTGTTGTCATACGTTATCTCCAACTGTTGTGGCTCCCAGTCGGTTTTCGAAGGACCCGTGTGGGGTGTTCTTATTTGTATTTGCATTTATAAACGACGTGCAACAAATGCCTATGTGGTTTGGCTTAACCGTTCATCCATCTATCTCACTAGCCCGGTAATTACGATAATTTTTGGAATTGATCGACTAACCTCGATAGTCGAGCATGAACTGACTTAACGATATTTGATAAATGTTTCGTGAGAAGTTCGACGAATCATGGGTGACTACAACCTAGGGGGAATGTAATCTTTATCTGTTACATGGACCGGTTGAACCGTTATTATCGGTTACATAGTGATTGGTGTTGCGTTGAGGTTTCGTTTCCCCCGAGCTATACCACTTGGGGGAAATGCTACTGGTAATTGTCGAAACCCAAGGTCACGAAAATTGAAAAGGAATCAGAAGCTTCAGTGTATGTATAATTGCATTAGTGTATTATTATAGATGATTTGTGCAGGCGACTCTGATCATACTTCAGTCAAAATGTGTTCACCGTTACAGTGGGATAAAAAATGCAATAAAAATAATATACAACAGTGACCAAAACCTTAATAAGTATTCATCTTTATAAGTTTAAAATCAGTTCGTTACAGATCCTCACCCTGTCAGTGAGAAGATAACCATTGAGTTGCGGTAAATGTTTATGCTGGAGGGCAAGCAGCGAAAATTGGATCGGGTTGAAGCGTGGGAACGGCAAGCAGAAAAAGTGAGATTGAGTGGATCACTGGAGCTATTGAGTATCTGTTTAGCGAAGTTATCACATGAAGTGACATGCAAATTACGCAATTTTGAGATCAGAGTGTTAAAGGAATAAGAGAAACACGGCTGATTATGACCAAACAGTGACGTAGAGTATTGAAGTCCTTTCTAAGTAGACCAGGGAAAATAACGGGCAAACAATGAAGTATGATAGGAAAAATCCATTGATAAACAAAGGAAAACATTTTCATTTCTGACGCAAAATTGTCGTAGCTTGCATATTTGAAAAGATAAACGACGCAGTCTACCAACAGGAGCAATCACATGAGAAGACCACTGTGGATTACTATTTATGATAACTCCTAGGTATTTCGTGATATGTGTTCTGGTGATGGGGAAGGAATTGACGACTGAGAGATCCAGGGAGTATTCGGATCGGGAAAGACTGTAAATGCATTAGAGCATTTAGAAGTATTCAGTCGGAGACAGGAAAATGATTCTCCTCTGTTCGATTGGTTTGAGATGCCTTGACGTACGATCACATCATCGGCGTACTTAAAGGTCTTAGCTGGTGCGATCGAGGGTAAGTTACTGATGAAAGTGGAAAATAGGGAGGGGGACAGTACAGCACCCTGAAGGACTCAAGAATTCACTAACGGTTCCTCAGTAGTGCCACTTGCTTTCTTCATTTAAGTCCTTCCTGTGAAATAATCTTTTGACCATGACATCAAGTTGGTGGGGCAACCAAATGACTCAAACGTTTGCAGGATAAGAGGTCATCGAACGGAATCAAAAGCCGAGGAATAGTCAAGGAAAACACAACGAACCGACTTGTGAGAACTATCTAAGGATTTGCGAATAACGTGCATCATTGTAGAGATGGTATCCAAAGTGCACTTATTTGGCTTGTACGCAAACTGGGAGAGGGGGGGCTCATTGGGAACAATAATACCAGGTTGCAAGATGATGAGAATAGCTTGCTCTGCAAGTTTAAGTCCGGAGGAGATGATGGTAATAAGACGAAAGCGTTTAGATAAAATGCGAGGTGATGAGGATTAATAATGGGAACACAGGTGAACGGTTTCCAGTAGTCATAATTGGCGTAAACATCTATGTGACTGAGCCAGCCCATAATTGAGCAACACCGAAGATTAACCATCGGTTGAACTGCGTTCGTGGTTTTCGTAGTTTTACGAAGACCATGGACCTCATCGTGGGTCACCGGGTCTATGGTAGAAAGGTGACCCGTGAAGTACGGAGAAGAGATTATTCGAAGGATAAATGAATGCAGCATTTAGGCTTCCCACGTCAATATTTTTGTTCGTTGTCCGTTTCTTTTGTCCGCAAAGCAATCTGATCCCCTGCCATAGGCGTCTTCCATCTCCAGCAAACAGAACTTCCCTTACGAATGAAGCATTTAGTCTTTTGATCAGGTTGATCATGAATTGCACACTAGCGTCAATGTGGACGCTTTGTTTAACAGCGTTTACACCTATCCCAAACCTCGTTGTAAAACAGGATACATTATTCGTTTTTATCCAATACCTGCTTAAAATTTCCACTCACTTGTAAGCCATTTCACGAATGGATCAGCGGTTGAGGGAAGCGTTCGTTTTCGTGCACAGGTAGAAAATAGAATGGTTTTCATCTACTGAATTTTGGGGTGCACAATGGTCAGCCCTGATCTGACCGCACCCCATAGGTAATTAATGTTTCCACAAACGTTAGGCATATGGTCGGTGAGACCGCCCAGGACAGCATATCGAGATCCCAAAGCCCAGATTCAGATTGCTACTGATCCGCAAAATGCTAAACTCGCAGAGAACATTATAATGAATTTCAGAAATAATCTGAGAACAATGTTATCCACAAAGTAAAATGGAACTACCGCCCATCAATTTATAACATACAAATTGTAAAACATGTATAAAACCGGAACTACGTACACGAATGCCCATCATAGGACTATTCGCCATCACTTATTCCCCAAAAGGAAATGCAGGTTGAAGAAAAAAATGGGTGGCAGCAGCGGCGGGAAACTGGAAATTGTCAAGCATACTCCCACGCACGGCTTGAGCGGACACAGAAAACATAGCGAAGGATGAGGCATTTCATTTCTGTGCAAACTGTGGTTCTAAGTAAAGGGTAATCAGTCAATAAACACATAAATTGAAGCAGACTTACGACTAGGTAATTTGACGAAAGCGTACAGAAAATTTCAAATATGGCGGTACAGAATGACGTGCAAAATTGTGATACAGTCAAACTAAAACAGAAGTGTACAGGTTTGAACACAGAAAAATGTAATAGTCGTAAGATTTTACTGAATAAATAATAGTTCATCTTTGGTAGTCTTTCATTTGACATTTAATATTCAGAGTAGCGCAGTCAATGGATATTCCCATTTATACTACCTAAAGATTTGTAGTAGTCAAATTGAAAATGCTGAAACATTCTCTAATGGAGAATTCAGATTGGTTATCAATTTCCGGTCATCTCCGAAAGACAAAATCACTTATATTCTCGATCTATCGATTTAAGGATGAAAAGATAATTGGCATTCCCCTAACTTTAATGAGGTTTACCATTCATCCATGTTGGTCAAATCATTCATGATCCGTGATTCAACCTGCTCAAATTACTAATAAATTGATGTAAATTATAGCCGTCACACGTGCGGTTAGAGCTGCACCGCAAAACTCTAGCAAGCAGAAATGTAAATACCACAACTGTGAATCACGTGCAAAGTGGAGTAGGATTGCCCAATGCACGGTTGAACTTAAGTAAGACATTATACCACATAATACCAACATCAGGTAGGAAGCCTAAGTAACTGGGGAAATAACTTCTGAAAGTTGCATTGCTAAAAAAGAGCGAGAAGATACCCCTTCCCTCGCATAATTCAATCTCAAATGCCCAGTTGAGTGAACAAAATACACCAAGCGAAGTCAAAAACACGTATCAAGAAGGATCCACGAACAGGAAATGTCAGTCATAAGAGATAACACACAATCATTGATTCCCTCAACGAAAAGTAAAGAGGATATCCGAGAATAGCAAAGTATGCACCAGCGTTTCAGCGAAATTAGGAAACACACCAGAGCACAGAAAATATATGACAAAACGGATACTTCAACAACCGGAGAACTGTCTGCTTATTTATAGAATTTGAGCCATAAAACTCCACCGATGTAATCTAACCTCGCATAATTTTCTTCTGTGCCTTAAAAATGGTACCGGAATAATCACATCCTTACAGAGTGTTTTATTTCTATCATCGCATTGATTGTGATTACACTAGTACAAGACTATTTATCACATGTATATATTACATGTATAATGTGAATGCAAACGCCAACGTAAATTAACTCAAGAGGAGCCTATTATGCAACTTATATAACGCAGGAATTTATGTGATGGAAACACTATATTAGCGATGTCAAATGTCACAATCAATTGCTTTTCTATGCTGTAAGTAGCTGTATTTTACTTGCTGGTCGGCCGCGGTAATATCATTGCACACATTCAATTACTGTTGGTTTATTATAATTGGTGAATGTTGTTTGTTTCACTCATGTTGGGAGATGGTAGACCACTATCTCTTTTTCGCTTTCAGACATGTAAATTAAAATGGAAACATTCAATTGTTTAGTGTAAAGGGCATCGTCCGAATATTGCCGGTTTTGATGTCACTCTTAATTATTATATATAGATCCCCACTGTATTTACCCATCGAATTTCACTTTCCGATTCAATCCGTTACAGACTAGTTCTGATCCGTTATCTCAGTTCAATTTTACCACGGACCTTTATGTTTACATTGGAAATAGCGTTCAGATTATTTCCTAAACCCAACCCAGCGTCAATAACCATTATTTGTCTTTCATCGCCAGTGCCCCATTCAAAAGTTCATTGCGTGCAACTACACGTATCATATGGTGCGCCATAGTTGAAAAACAGGCACTCGCAGGGGTTGTAATAAAACCAATTGAATGTGAGATGCAACGGAGCTCAATGAACTGCATATATGAACAGCGAGCGATTGGCACCGCTTTCGAGTCGACAGACTTCTAGTCAGCAAATTCATTTACTGCTCCTTCACCCGAACGTTATACTTTCATCAGGAAACATGTGAACTACGTACGGGGAGACATGTTGAAAAAAGCAAACGCTATAAAGTATCATCTAACTGGAGACCTGCAAATGTTTTCGGAAATTACCGATCCCCGTGGAATTTATAATTCTGATTCCCAAAGGAATTTCAAAAACTGAAAATCAGTTAAACGATAAGGAAGACGGCTGATCTGAATACAATAGTCGTTACTCATTGCGACGAGAAAAAGCATGATTCGATATTATTATCGTCGAGGTTCACAGTGCATGTTTCACTAAACAATTGGGCTTGCATATCAAACTTTATATCCGGTAGCCTATTTGGTCTCGTTCTGGTAGTTTGAACGAAGTTCCAGTGTAAGAATAATGTTTTCTACCTATCGTACGTTCATGCATTACTTCGGAAATATTTAATATGGATGTCATATGTCTCAATCTTAAACGAATATTGAGTTTTTCTAGATGAAATAACCGTAAGCAAGCTCATAATACTTGCTGTATACGGAATTATGAAGTTTACTTTGCAAAGCGGGATGGTAATATAATCGTTTGCAGTGAGTAATTCGGAACCATTTAGACGTTGATATTCCGCATAGCCATTTCAATATATGGATATTTGATGAACAAATGAAGAGAATGCATCGAGTACGCGAATATCTGATTTCCCTATGGGTCAGCAGAACAGCCACGCAAGGCTTGATTCATCTCTTTGTGTAAGAAACTGTCCACGTGAAATCTGTTTTGCTCTCTTTCGAAATCGTAGGAGTTTGTGCGTTGTGTGAGCACGAAAATGAGGTGACCGCCTCAATGGTCAACAGTTAAAAATGGCAACGAGTTGACCTGCCTAGGTTTTTGTAATGGTTTCCGTGTAATTGCAAAACAAATAATATATGCAAAAATATTGAACTTCCATGGGCGATAAACAACGTGCGTTGACATAATCGTTTTTCTGTCGGATAAACGAATTGTAAAATCATAGATGCCAGTTGTACACAAACCTGGATAACGATAGAGTCTAATTATCATGACAGGAAAATACTATCAGAGAAGGTTGACACCCCAACATCTGCAGTTGTATATTGCATATATGCCGTAAACACATCTGATCACGAAAGGAACCAAAGGTAATGTCATCCCCCTCAGCCGTTTCACTAGGAGCTCAGACGATAATGGATGAGAAAAGCTTAGTGATTACAAAGAAATTTAAACCGTTTTGAGACCCAAAAATATCAGTGAACATCCTCAAACCTAGAACCAGCAGTACTTTATATTATAAATATGTATGCCGTTTTACTAACGGCTCTGTGTTTCAACTGAGCGTTCGGTATAATCGCTCTCAGACGTATACTATTCAATACACTCTTTAGATATATTTACTGGTGTTAAAGTATAATCGGTCAAGTCCTTGTTGTGTACAGACTGTTGTTGAGACTGCTATCGCACCACCAACTTCTGAGCCGAAAAGGAGAACACAATCAAAATGGCACAGGACAGTATATTGGGAAAAAAAGTGTCTTCTTTTGCTTGTCGATTTTAGCGTTGACATTCGTTCTTTTTATTGCGTTCGGTGCGTTCCAAACGTTCGGCATAAATTGACCAATCAGAGCCGTCGGACCGCCCGGCTGACTATGCTGTCTGACCAATCAAGAAAGTCGGGCCGTCCGGCTGAATGCAGCGATCTATCATTTGCGGGCGCGAGACTCACCCGGCTGTGCCTTTTTCTTCTTGGCTATTATCGCCAAACAAATGAAGTTTTCGACCAGAATTTTTTTGGAATTGAACCTTCCTGACAGTCCTCTTGTCCACATATCATAGAGAATGCATCTTCGCTGCTTGTTTTATCTCTGCTGGCAAGTTTTGAAGGAACGCGTATTTGGCCAGAAGCGGTCCAGATTGTTCATCTGTCGTCGATAATTCAAGCACACTTTGGTAAATAGAAAACGAGCAGTGATTTATTCTCTAACTCAGTGATATTTTCACCCTACGCAAGGGCTTCTTCCCGTAGTTAGACGCGTTTGAGTATACATTTCCTAAACTTGACATAACACTCATAAAATCACTCGGAATTAGGAAGCATGAATCGGACACCTTATAAAAATGTCAAAACGTTACCCGGGAGCAACCGATTATTCAATGGTATTATATGAATAATCCAACTCAAACGCTTTCTCACATAATAACGTTTTTTACAGTAGTCAGACTATTTTGGTTCCCTCATATTTAATGAAACGAATATACAGTGTGCTCATAAAATCATATACTCGTCAAGAGTGTGCGGAAAATAGACGATCACTAACTTACATCACCGGAAACTCCTGTAGGTGTATTCTAC
The DNA here is from genome assembly GCA_900618425.1 of Echinostoma caproni. Classification (NCBI taxonomy): domain Eukaryota; kingdom Metazoa; phylum Platyhelminthes; class Trematoda; order Plagiorchiida; family Echinostomatidae; genus Echinostoma; species Echinostoma caproni. The sequence goes on from UZAN01041048.1 coordinate 55,547, forward strand.
CTGTGCATTCATGAAGGTTACACATTGATGAGGTGTTCTATATTGTCCAAATTCTTCCAACCCTGTCGTCACTTGAGCAAGCGTGAGTGCGTTCGATTTGCCATTGCTCAGATGTCAACTTCAATGATGACGATATGATGGACGAAAATGTGTGCATATTGGATCTGGAGTTGAATCGGTTTCTGGAGTTAATGATGTTTTCTGGCAGGAAGCGTCATTCGGTATTGAGCTTAGTGTTGTATTTTGGTCTACTCGGATAACAGTTTTTGTGAATAATTGATCTCAATACTATATTTTGAGGAGAGTTCATTTATTAATTCATTTTGAGCAAAAAGACATATCCCACACCTGAATTTTGCGGTTGGCGTCGATAATGACGTTCGTGTTGGTGCCAATTTGTAGACTATTAAACACGAGAGGGGGATTTGCGAAAACGAAACCTCAATGTTATTACAATGCACTTTATTATTACTGTGAAGATGCTTATCCTTACTTATTCACTCATATCCGACATACCACCATAGAAGGGTGTGCTAGATTTTTGAAAAAATGAATTATTTAAAAAACATCATTAACACAAACCTGTGGCAACTAATTTCACCAACTGACGTGCAACTATTTGATCAGTAATTCGGCTGAAGCGCGCAGAGACCAAGTTAGAGGATAGCTATATTATATAGATCTGTTCGAACTGGCAAAATGCCAAAGCGAGATCATTCACACATTATGATGTGATATTATGCATACGGAAGGATGGGGACGCAACGCAGCAAATCTTTACCAGAAAGAGAGCTAATTCACACTTACTTCTTAAATGGGCTCACAGTGGCTACATCCCTACATTCAGCGGAAACATTTCGATTCAAAGAAAAAAACACCGACGTTGAAGGATCAGGAACAAGAACAACCTCAAAGAATTTTCACAAATGGCTCTTTTCTTACATATTTCAAGTAAACCACAAGCTAGTCACCCACCAGCGGACAGTTTGTTCTGTTGCTGTTTGTTGCTGTATAGCTATGCAGTTTAAAATGTGATACAAAATTATTTCTACGATATTAAATACAGCAGCCCGCCAAGATAATATATAGGTTGGTTTTGCTGTCAGCGAGGAGAATTGTTTATGAATTATTAGTCGTAGTACATGAACCGTTATAACTGAATTTCCTTAAAGTTCTCACAAAAACATCACTTAGATCACCGTTTATTGAAAATAACCTCTTTGGTACTATTTGAATAACGAACTCATGACGAAACAAGGTACGGTATTGCATTGCACTTTATGGATACCCAGGCAGTAGACATCAAAAGCGATTCAGTCATGTTGGCCACAAAAAGTGATTAATTAATTAATTAATTTCTGAATACTTTTTCTTTTTGTGAACAAAAGAACGCTAATGTGCAATTCTACATTTTACCGGTGGGACGGAATTAAACCATCATATAACGTGACTAACATGAGGAAGAGCAAGCCAGAGAATGGCGACAAAATTTAAATACTTTTTCCCGACACAATACAAAGAAAGATCGGATGATGGATGCAGATTGCAGCATTATTTTTATACACTAGATAGACATGTATGTGGTAATAGATCGTTTGATTGGAAATCTCTCGCAGGTTCAATGTAAAGATCACAAAGTGCACCTTATCTGAGGCATAAACTGGGGTGCCTAGTTGAAGAACTGATTGCAATCAAACTGTGTTCAATGTCGTTCGCACACCTGTTACACGTTTTTCGGAATGTTGATAACCACTTGTGCATTGACTATTATTTTCCAATAAAAGCCAGGAGCAATGCAGATTAATGCCCGAAAAGAACGCTAACCTGCATGGAAGTGCGCGACTGAAAATCTCTGGATAGTCTGGCACAATCAGCCATATGCTACTTTCCATGCTTCAGGGGTTTTTATCCATCACGTAAATTAAACACTTGATTCCATTTGTTACAGCAATTTCTTATGCATATGAAGTGAGGAGAATACTTGCATTCTGCTATTGAGGTCCCGTGTTTCATCTCAAGTTGAGTGGAGATAATCGAACTGACGTATGGACCCAATCAGGTCTAAAAATCTGTACAGAGCTTCCTAGCTCCACCTGTCACACTGAATCCCACTCTAACAAGTTCACGTTGTGCATGTAGGAACTTATCACTCAGTTAGTAGTGCTCACAATGATCCGTAGCCAGAAATGAATATACTTGGCTGTCACAAGCATTATGGGCTTGCTTGCTGATCACCTCTTTGGGATAATTCAATATTCCCCGTGAAGTGGTATCAAGACTACATCATTGGTTAACAAATCTGGAATATGGGAAGTTGTATGCTCGTATACTTCCAATGTCATGGAATTATCCGCAAAACAAATTTTCCTCAGTTCAAATAATTTTCCCGTCAGGCTCTACAGACTCCGCACATGTGTTTCGTCTGTTCCGTCCGATTATTCGGCACTTTATAAAACGTTCATTGTTGCGATATATTTTCCATTTGTGGCAATCAGTACAAATATTTTCAAGGCCTATCCCGTTACATCTGAATAGCTACCCATTGGCACCAGTGTGGACCACATCTAAAGAGAGATTGCAGATGAAGTTCATTGCACGGATATCAATTTTATCGATAATAATCGTCATTAAACACCAAAAACTCAACACGTAAAATAAAACCTGTTTCTCAGAGTGCTGACTTCCCCGTTCCGAAAGCAGAAGGCGAAATCTGTGAGGAGCTGAATCAGCAGTTGATCCAGGAAGAAAAAATAGATGCCTAATCACATATACTGACAAACTGAACAATATTTGGCAGCATTTCACGAAATCACTAGCTATTCACAATTGGAATTTCGTCTCTTGTTATTCAACATCACTGCGGCGTATGAAATATTGACGTTCGCAGACACAATACTCACAGCAGCTAAGAATTGAACATGGAATTCTTTACTGCAAAAATCGAAATGAGAAGGGTCGAATGCGTTTATTCTCCAGTTACATGTTCGGCCGTAATGCTTCATAAAATTGCAATGTGAACAACTGAATATACCGTTTAAAAATTGTGGACTCCAACGCCGGCGTTCATACTTTGCAATTGAAGTGTGCACTTCATTGCACTCCGCCTCATTACACTTCGTCTGTACGCTAAGTATTGGAACTGCGAAGCGGAGGATTGATGGAACCCGGGAACATTTCGCATTGAAATGTGGAGGAGAGATGATTGCGCTTGTAACGGTCTCCAAAAAAAACGTTGATTTCGATTTCTGGGTATCAGTGCTAACGGTTATACCTATTCTGCGGGTGGGGCATATCTAACATTTATGCTTAGTTGCAATATAGCTAGGCGTTTGCTGAATATCCGTAGAATAAATATTAGCATTCACAAAGATCAGTGCCGCTCAATGTATTAGACATCAGTTTTCTACATTAAATGCGTGCACTTTGACGTGCACAATGTTGTTAAAATAATAAAAAATGAGCAAAGGATCTCCTATGAACCTATGATTGCTGTAAGCAATGTAGTTCAAAACGACTCCCACAAACCGGGGATTCAAAAGGTTACCGACACAAAGCCTTTCATATAGTTATTTTGTTTTGCCACATCTAACACGTCTACTCATTTAACAATAGAAAGCTTCCATATATTTTCACAACTCCTGGCATCAGATTATATATGAGGGAAAAATCAAGAGGTTAGGAGGAGGAAAAAAAGGGTGTGTTGCACACTGCATTCTCCGATTTGTGCTCCCATTTTTTAGTTGTATCACGTTATTCTTGTTACCCGGTGTTGAGGGACCGTGTTATGTTATAAAAATATGTGTTTGTGTGGGCAGGATCGGTTGGTACATGAGCCCAAGGGAGATAAAGTACTTGTGGAAGACGTTACTGAGCAGATAGTTGGGAGGTCATATGCCTAATATGGATGGATTCGGTTATGGCTAACCTATACATTCTAACGTATTTATGCCGTTTTTGGGAACCTGATATTTATCAGGTTCAGGGCGAAGTTTTTCATTTTGATTACCGTCATGGCCACTGTCTGCCACGTGGGCGAGAATCGCGCTTTTGATAAATCCGAAAGCACGTTGAATAACCCACTGCAGTTGATATTCTTGCAGGACGATAGGTAACTGTTGTGCACCGCAATCGACGCAGAGTGCGTCACAAACGCATCTGATCGAGTAGACAGTCATCAAGACGATCAACATCCCTAGATTGTCTGTAGTTCGCACGGTTATCAGTGGCGAACTTTTGAAAGAGCAGCTAAGGTGCGAGGCGTTGGATGTGGCTAGTACCCCGAAATGCCTTCGTCTTATGAGGGCTTTTGACGCAACCTTTCACTTCGGAAGATAATTATTCAACAATCCCTTCCTTGTTTAGCATCCTCACAGTGTGTAATTTTGGTAACCGTTCCATTGGATATTTTTTAATAAAGGGATCTAGATGGCCATTGCTTCCCTGGACTTTTGATATAAACTCGAGTTCATCTTACAGTAATTAATGTAAGTGGATAACCCGAAATATACTTACAAATGTTGACAAAATATTGAAAATGGGTTCTCGTAGCTCGGGTAAACTGAATTCCATTTCCCGCGTTTGCCGAGCTTGGCAATTTGTTTGCAAACGTTTCATCACCAGCCGAGGTGACATCATCAGGCCACTTCACAAGCACTGACGATGTCACCTCGGCTGGTGATGAAATGTTTGCAAACAAATTGCCAAGCTCGGCGAACAGGCGGAATGAAATACTTACAAATCTCCTAGTCAAGTTCCGCTTATGCTTAATCGTGTATGACGATGGAAAGCAGTGGGTTGCTCACTGCATGCTAACTCAAGTTTCACATGGCTATGTGAGGACTCATGACATCCGTTAAACAGAAGTGAATCTGGAAACCGTATTGGATCACCCACTTCTTACTCGTTTCTAAGCTTTATGACCCTGTATGTGATAGAATTCAGCTGAGATACTGGTTCGCGGACAGTCAACACTGGACCGAATGGGAACGAGAAAACTTGAAGAGTAATAACACGCTAACAATTTGAAATCAAAAAGGATGGAGACTGAAACTGTACTGGTGAGGTATCAACTGAGCATTCACGTCTCCGTATTCATCACTCACTCCGATAAATGGATGTCCGCTTTTGTTGAAAAAATGATGAAAATTTTGATTGAGGTTTTCCTTTTAATAAAAGCAGCAGGTAGATATGTGCGATATTATTGCCACGGAACACAATCGCTGACAACAACTAAACACCATTCGATTGCACAATTTGGGCAATATTCCATCTATATTCTCCTAACTGCATGACCAAAACCCAAGTGCGTTTATGATCACCTGGTATGTACATATGCTACTATTTCTCTTGGTACTACTAGACACATCGTTTGAAGACGTTAGAAAGTCTTATACTAATAGAATGTCATTCATTATTACCTTTCGAATTCACGCCAAATCAAGTCTGACAAAGACATGCGGTGAGAATGATATTTCTATTTCTATTTCTTGCTTTTTCCAAAGACAAGTTTCATAATTTTGTATTCGTGCTCCAACGGCAGTGGGTATGCTGAATTTGCTCAAATTATATCATGGTGCACTAAGCAGATGATAAATACCAATCAATAGCATAGGAAATTTCAACGATTCCTTTTTAAAACTAATAATTCCTTCCAGCTATAGCGAAACCCTGACTACAAATCTCCCTTTTGGAATTAACTGTGAGGCACCAAATGATACAGCCGCTTGACGTTAGGTTAGGCGGAAGCAATTTCGCAACTTTTACGATTTGTATCTTCAGGAATCATGACTCAACGACGATGTGGACGTTTCTCAGGTACAATTGGACAAATTCATCCGATTCAGACGGGATAGACAACGAAGTAGAAAGAAGTGTTGAGGCATAAGGATTAATTTCATTAAATCCAATTATGCGACAATTCCGAAGTACGTTTTGAGTATTACCGGATGTCAGTGATTGCTTTACTGTCGTCTGTCACCTCAAGTTCTCCCACTTTCTTTTTACCACCATCACAAATTTCTTCATTGCACCCCAGTGAAGGATAAAAGACATAGGAAGATTTTACGAAAACTTGAGTACTGATTATGGCCCCGTCCGTTGCTGGCAGCTTGTACTTAATAGCTGGTGACTTTAACCACACCCCTCTACACACTGTATTCTGTCTGAACCTCAATGATCTGATAATTGAAGCAACTAGAGGAAACTTTCATCTAGACCAGAAAATCACAAAACACGCTGACACATTTTCTACCAAATAGCTCCCCCACTTAGGCACCACTGATCACAACCTGATCCTAGCCATACCCAAGATTTACTCACACTCAGGACGTTTTCCTTTTGCTCGACCCAAACACAGCATATTCCGTCAGCGAGACCTTTCTCCCGACAATATTGACTTATCTAGTTCATTTCATCTGTATGCCCCTTAACGAGAAAGCCAAATATGGTTTTGGTGTGTCTGTTCACTATTCTTCCGCTTTCGACTCGGTGTCCCGTTCTCTTTCACTTAACAAGCTCCAATCTTTTGGCTATCCCGTTTTTCTTCAATAGTGGCTTGCGGGTTATGTCTCATAAAGACATCAGTATTTTACATTAAGAAGACAGACGACCACATCTCTCAATAACTCGGATGCTGCCCTATCGCTCTATCTTTCTTCAATTCATATCAGTGACTTACCTAGCCCTCCCCCTGTTCGAAATTTTAGGTAAGCTCTGCTTCCGTATCTCACCAATCAGAACGGGTTGAATATAACACAAACCTATCCCACCTCGTTTCATATTCCGCTTCATTCGGTACTAATCCTGAAAAAGGCCTTGAGTGTAATTTTACTCTAAACCGTTCCCCATTCCCCCCTGACAACGTTCAGACGTACGGAGAGTAGATCACCCGGGTCAGCCGAGTGAAGTACCTAGGTGTCACCGTTGCATGTACCCTTTGCTGGTCCTTACATAGCCAAACAGTTACTCGCAATTTGAAAGTTCTCTCGTTCCAGATTAGAAGATTGCACCACTTATATTCTGACTTGTCGGTGATAAACGTTTTCTTTCAACACTTCTGCTCCGTTGTAATTTCCCCCAATTCACTGTGGGCTCACTTCAAGTTTCTGAGGTGTGCTTGAGTTTTGCAAAAAAATATCCCATTTGATTGCACCCATCCTCTACACATTAACCTGTGTGCATGCAGATTCCACATCTCCGCCCGTTCTAAGTACAAACGTATCCCGTCTCGCATATATGGATGCAGCAACTCTTTGGTACCCGTTCGTGCCCGGATTTTGACTAACAATGAAAGCGTTCATTCTCAGCTATCTGATGCGCTTAGTGAATAACTCATATGTTTGTACATTTCGTGTCCCACTTTCACATTTTTTCCAGAATCGTGACGGTGGTCTTCTTTTGGCTAAAAGTTTGCATATAACTCGTTACAGCTTCAATACAATAGAATATAATGCAATAAAGGAGTTCAGAAATGCACAATGTTGACAATCTGTAGAGACAACTCAAACTGAGGTAAGAACCATTAGTATCTGTGAGCTCCAATGACAATCAGACGATTCAATAGACCTTAAGAAATTGGGAATCCGTTGTGTCAATGGTAAACTATCTAGGACTCCGAAAGGCGTTTATCGATAAGGGTGAGGTTCATTGAAGTTGACTACCTATAACAAAGTACAAGCATCTGGGGGCACTTGGGCTTTGCCCGCAGGATTCCATCCCGAGTATCGTTCTGTCGTCCCAAAATTTACCGCGTGTAAATAACGCTAGAATCCAACCAGTATTCCAACAATGCATTGACCTTTAAACTAAATAGAATGAGGTCAAGCAGGTACTCCGACAAATTCTACTGTATAACATGGATCGGCGATTTTGAACGGCCACTGTAAAATACGATTAATAAACTGTTAAGTTTTTAAAACCGTTGTTCGTTGGTTTGGTTTCCCGCCCTTCCAATTATTATATATATATATACATTTATGAAGGACTGCTAGATTAGTATCAGAGGACAAACAAATACCTGGCTTTAGTTTCTACGTCTTCCGCTATTTGCAACGTATTCCGGATCATTTGCCGCATCTGTACACATGCATACTGCAGTCTACGTGATCAATAATATATTGTCAGTAAATGAAAGAATCATAGGCGGAGAAGAATTGAGTTCAATATAACTCACCAAACACATTAGTTACAAAGGTAGTGCCAGAGTGATAAACCATTCACGCTGTTTACACAGTTTGGTTAGTGCTTCGGCGTATTTCAGAACCTTGGTGTTGGTGGCGTTGTCTAGGATTCTCAACGCATCACGCAGCATGACACAGTGCTTCATTTCGACCAGATGAGTAAATGAGTACTTGCAGTAGTATAAGCATTACACCAACCTACTAGTCCTCGAACGAAACTCTATTCCTTAGAGCAGTTTGGTTCACATGCACAATAATCAAACTCTTTCATTTGAGGGACTCCACGAATAAGAACAGCTCATGTAATACCCTGCTGCTCTGAACTTCACATTGTTTACACTCGGTCCAGGTTCTATCCAAAAGTTATCGTGAGTGCTATTGAGAGAACGAACCTGCAATAAAGTACAGTCTGTATTGGTGTGGGCAATCATGGTTAAAGTAAAAAAATAGGTAGTCAGTGACATATTCACAGGAGGTACATAAGTTTTGATATTTCAATCCGGACAATTATGTAACTGCAAACATGGATCTTAGCTTTAGTAGATTTTCCGATATATATTTCCTTTGACGCAATGTTGTAAAGTAACTGACACCATACCTGTTACAATAGCCAACCTATATTCAAAACATAATCCATCGGTTGTGCAATGATTCGGTTATATTTGTTGACAAGTGCTAATACTATGGGTTTCAGGAAAACGTTTCTAATATTTGTGCACTGAAACTCACCCAAAAACTGAGACTAAGGTTCAATGACATGGTAACTAGTTTGATCCATTCGGTATTCGCAGATGACTGCAATTGATTTACTCAGTTGTTTCAACGAAATTTGAAACATCTGCCATGGACACAAACACTCATGGTCAACCCAATACAATGTTTATACATCCCGTTGCACCAATTCACATGAGCTTATTATAACATCTAAATCCCTGACATTTTAGTCTACAGTGGCGCACCCAGTCATACTGCAATGTTAAGCTAATCCCCTTTGAAATCGAAAAAACGACTCCGTTGCTCAGGAAAATAAACGTTCAA
>UZAN01041049.1:17292-31332 GCA_900618425.1 Echinostoma caproni
AAGCAGAAATAGTATTGGCCCCAGTACTGATCCTTGCGGAACGCCACTATAGACCGTTAACTATGGTGATCGTGCCGTTGACGCTTTCATCGAGAATAGTCTGTCCCTCAGAAAGTCATCTATCCATGACAGCGGCGGGCCCTGGATGCCAAACGAGCATAATTTCATNACACCGTATCAAACGCTTTGCTGAAATCCACGAACACAACATCCGTAGGATAACCTTCAGCTTTAGACTCCGCCCAATGCTCACGTGCCAACAGGAGATTGGATAGACAGGAACGGCCCCGTCGGAAGCCATGTTGTCGAGAAGAAATGCAATGTCGCGCCTCTAGGTGACTGATAATGTGCTTCGCCACTAATTTCTTTAACACTTTACATGCTACACAAGTCAAACTCACGGGCCGATAGTTTACCGGGGCATGCTTATCACCACCTTTGAACAAGGGAACAACCAGTGCCTTCTTCCAGTCCGATGGTAATCGGCCAGTCCGGAGAGACAGACTGAACATCTGGGCTAGCGGGGTTGACACAACATCAGCCAGCTCCTTTAGCGCCAACGGAATCGCCGACTATCGTTTCAGCGAAACTTAACCCGACTTTAACCCTCCATACCCGTTCACCTTTTTGGGCTGAAATCGGAACATTCATGTGTAAGGTAGTCTTGTTTTGAAATGATCGTAATAGAAAGGGTTTCTTCTAGGGTTAGTGATATTTTCTTCACCGTAAAATATAATGACATTACTTTGTTATTTGCTGGCAGATACGGAGAAACAGAGTCCAACGTATGTAAATGGGGATCCCAGGTAATCAGATACCCACAGCAAACTCGATATCATGAACTTGATGCCACATTAATGTTCATGGTATGAATTCATTCAGCTCCTGGTTGTGGGTGCGAAACACTCTATTTGGGAATGGTTTTGTTTAATCCTAGTATTCAATCTCGCGAGGAATCGCCGATAAACTCGTTCATGAGGAACATTGGTTTCGCGTCACATCAGAAGTTCCACAAGCATAGAAACCTCTGTGTTTAATCTAAAAATCAGAAACCACTCTCACCAAAGTAAGTATTTTCCTGTATGACGAGTGCAAAATGCCTCAAGTAGAGTGAAACCATCCAGATTTCGATCCATCGATTGTAAACATGAACTCCGGAGCATGTATCAAATACTGTGCAAAAACAAATTTTCTTCCCGTCGAATACACGGAGGCATCCGCATGATACCTTCAGGAATGAAAAAAATGAAAGATCTATCGGAAAACCCGGCAGTTAGTTATCAAGCCGGATTGGTTATACAATGCCATAAATGTCACCGGACAGGTTACTCCGTTGCGCACTGTTAAACAAGACTGGAAGTGTTTGGATGAAGAAGCCCAATGGTGGTCTTCATATGCAATCTAAAAAGGTATAAATTCCTGACCATCGGCTTTGGTCATGTAAATCACGTCAGGTTGTTCGATTAGAGACCTCTGGATCGGTCAACTTAAGCCTCGAGAGGTAGTTCTTGCTATATAGAGTTGCCCATGCATCGAACTTCTATTTACATACATCTAGTCAATGCGCTTCCCATATCGTCTTCTTTCCCCAATAGAGTTTTTCGTTTAACCCTCTCATTTATTGGTTGACCGCACAAGAGGCCGAAAGATAACAACTAAAACCCGAAAATAAACGTTCAAGGTTATTGATTGCACAAAATGAATGTCAAACAGTAAAATCTAACTCATTATTTGTGGTACATTAACTTTCCTTCGTGACACTTCGCCTGAATCAGTGGTACACTCCTCTGGGGTCTTGACCAATAAGCCTCAATTGCATGTGACAATAAGCAAACAATTGAAATGTGTAAACGCTACCGCTTTTATTCCCAAAACCTGTATGACACACTATACTTCCGCATGCTTTAAACGAAAGAGAACATGCGTTCCAGTGATGGAAAAAATCAATTAGCCGTAATTTGCATCAAATAAATAATCAAAACTAATGGTCTGATTCTGAGAATAGTATTCCCTTGGAGCCAATTTACGCTCACGTGACAAAGTGCTTTTATACGACCTTGAAGACAGAAGTACTACTAATTACTGTCAGTGGTTCTGTGGTCTACATGTGTTATATATGACCTCCGTTTCATAGCGGTTTGTCGTACAACCATGTGATTCTGCTATCTGGGTGTAGAAAAAGGATTAATTTTAAATTGTGATGTACTAGGTACTTAATTATCTGGAGGTACATGTGATTGAGTGATTGATTGACTGATGACATACCGGATTCATACATTACTCACGGAAACCAAACCAACAGAACATGTTCTTATTAGCGCACTCGTTTTCACTAGTATCCACTTTTTCCATCCGTAGAAGCTACTAGCTTGTGTTCGATCATCTTGATGATTTCATGTTTGAATCCCCTTTTGGCATACATTAGGCACTACATATGGTTGCTTTGCGCTTTTGGTACATTGGTCTCAGTCCCTTGGGAATTTGTTTATTTCTCACATGTCGAATGCGCAATGAGTGGGATGAGAATTGCCTTTTATTTGGGAGGGAAAGATGGTCGATAAACAGCACGGGGTACGCGTTTCGTCCATACTGGTGGGGCTGGTGAAATAGAATGGACTAATCCAAAAATATAATTTCTAAATCCATTCAACAATCTTCTCAAGGCGTTCGTTATTTCAGAATTAAAGGTTTAGGTTCCAAAATCGAATGTTCTACTTTCCAAACCCATCCGAAGTGACAGAGCGTACACAGTTCTGACGTATTAAAATAAGTCTATAGTGCTATTCGTAACCTGACGTTTAATCTATTTACTTGTTCTACCTAACAGCTATTTCATCGAATAATTTGATTAAGAAGTAAACTTCAGGGCCCATCGAAAGTCAAAGTTACGCATCTAACAGTGAACAGGTAAACGTTACTCTGTTTCTACCGTTCTAATCTTGTTGATGAGCGACATTGGTGTGTTCAGTAGATAGGTATACCAATGTTTCTCCAGCATTTGTGGTCTTCATTCCTCTAACCCAATAAAAAGTTGTGAGTGGCGTGAATTGCTGATGATAAGGAGCTGATGGCTCCGCGAGAGTGGAAGCCATTGAAATATTTTTTATGTGCAGTATAAACCATGGCAAGCATGTTCAACCGAGGTCAACGTTCATAGATTACGTTGGTTGAAGCATGTGTTACGCATGTCACCAAATAGGTTGCCACGGTAAGAGATGTTTGCCGAGGCACGTAGTGGGTGGAATAAAACCAAGGGTGGTCAAGCTAAGACCTGGAATGAGGGTATGAAAACCCTAACCAGAAGACTGGATCTCATAGGTCTCGTTAGGCTCTGTAGCTGAGGAGCTCCGGATGATCGTAACCGATGGTTAGATACACTGAGTGATACGGCTGTGTTGTAAACAGTGGCGTTCATGCATCTTCTCAATTTCTTTGTAGCCTTCGTTTACTGAAGTTCCCAATTTTCTCTTGGACTCTACTTTCATCCTTGCTGTATGTCTCCAACTACTTCATCCAAATGGACATCCAAAATACAGTACTTAGTACCGACGCACGTAATTGTAGAGCTAATGGTTATACAAATTGAAACGTAAGGGGTTAAGTGCATCTGATTCATACAGGAAAAACCTGGACCCAGGTTTCCAGAGAATGGACTATTTTCCTTGAGAACGACGCTCACTGACTTTCGATCAAGAACCTCACCTTGTTTTAGTAGAATGATGGGAAGCCGGTATTGAGTCGGATAGGGGACAGCGTAAGCCCTCACCACAAAGTTTCAATAATGTGGGGAGCTTACAGACTAATTTGAGTCAGTGATATCGACAGGATAATTGCCACATTAAAGAATGCTTGAGTCAATTTGCTGAAACAGTGGACAGTGTTTAGTTATCTATTATCTTTTATTCAAATCACTTAACCTGAGTTAGATTTTTAGTCTCCCTGACATAAATAAAACAAATTTGTTTTGCTCAATTAGGAACAGCGCAAGAATGTTTGCCGTTGTCAATACTGAAAGGATAATGAGACACTAATGATACTGTATGGCGATTTTGAAAAGTTCGGTAGCCTCGGTGGAATTCGAACCCACGCATGGACGCCACCTACGCTTGGGTTTGAATCCCACCGAGGCTAGTGAACTTTTCACAATCGCCATACAAACTTCAAATCTGCCAACAACAACTTGGACTAATGATACTGTTTTTTTCTCGAAACTAAGTCAAAAATACCAAATTGTAAATGAAAACCATGTATGTACCTCTCAGGATTGATGATGAATCTGTTATTCTCTTTTTCATGCATATAATGACCATGCTCCGATTGACCAGGGTTATAACAAAGTATCGTGTGATATCGTGCCTAAATATGAACTGTGACCACTTTGCATACCAAACATATACCTCCAATATTTGCTTGATCACCGCGGACATTGAACAATCACTGATGTTTGCTGAAAACGTTGAAACAGTGGTCTAGTGCACCAGCAAATTTGGGTGGAACTACTTTAATGTGGGGTGCAGGTTAATTGTTGAAATGAATTGATTGCTAAAACAGATTCGCTAGAGGGTCAACGAAGAGCAAAGAGAACAACTATTTTTACTTCTTTTGTGCTCATCAGCAGTGTGTCCTGAGTTTATTGTCCCTGTAGAGGACTAGAACAAAACATCCCATCTGGCCGGGAGTCGAACTCCTAGCCCCTGAGCTCACAGATGACAGGGAACACTTTGGATGCACGTCATTTCGGACAAATTATCCCTGGTAGAGATAAAGTTTTGGACAAACTCCTAACAAATCTTGTTATTTAAAGTTTTAATTATATTTTATTATTTTGTTTTGCTGTTGATATGCTTTCCCAATGCGGAAAAACTCTACATGCATACGGAAGCCAATAAATGAAAAACGAACAATCCCATAAAATAAGGTTTTCGACAAGTCCACGAAACTTCACAGACAATGTCACACAAACCACATTATTAAAAGGGTATTACAAATGGATTTTCATACCTTGAAATGACTGAGGCGATTTTTGCTCGAGAATGGAATAAAATAATAGAACAAATTGTATTTAGTAAACTGCTTGCCTTCAAATATGAGCACAAAACAGCGTCATTATACCCTCTACTTCAAGAACGTGTATTGCACACCTAGCATATTTCTGAATCAAACAAGCGCTCTTTACGTTAGCTGGTCTGATCTGCCCTAGGAACGCACAATTTCAGGTTTCATATGGTCCCAGTGTCACAAAACTTATGCTCATTTCACGAACTGAGGAGTTTCCTTTCTGCTCTGAGAAGAACATGTTATCTATGACGTGCCATTCACTCTGTTTAGGATACTTTTCTATAGATCGCCTCTACAATTACCGGTGTTTAAACCGTTACCTGTCGCTTATCCTTCTGCAATACAAATACGCATATTACAAGTGTCAACAAATTAACAATGCACGCACAGAATGGTTGATTAGCAGACAATTTGACAACTGAAGTTTGCCAATATGAGCACTGTTTTGTTGGCATAAACAAAGTGAAATCGATAAATAAACCGGTGAACCAAATAATCAATACTGAATGCTTCATCTCTGGACGTCTCTCTGTGTGTGCACTGTGCCGTCAAGTCAGCAAGAACAGATGAGGGTGTGTATTGAGAGTTGGCCTGGTGATAACCGATAGCGTGTTTCAAACGAAATCGAGGTAGTAGAAAATTCTGTCAAATTGTTTGAGCAAAAGTAAACGATTTACACGATAGGTTGACAAGGTAGGTGATAACGTCAACCTGTGGATTGGTTTGCTTTTACCCATTGTAAGTCCCTAATCACATCTTATTCATGAATGGGTTTTTCCAGTAATAACCGATGGGAAAAGGTAGATGAAAGCGTTAATGGATTTCAATATATAGCCTTGAACACAATGGCTATTGTTCGATTTTATCCTATGGGTTTCTAAAAATAGTTTAGTTGGTCAGTTGTACTCAAATGAACGTCCCCATTTATTCCAAACCCCAAGCTCCTGTTGTTTGATGCAATAGCCGGCCAGATACCAGAGATCTGATGCAATCGGCTAACAGTAACGTTGAACGCGATGAACTGCAAGCAGTCGCACACACGATCAGGCATCCATTGTACGTCTATGCATTACACCATGGAATATCAGACACATTTGGCGCTATCGAGAAGAAGTTGTGCAAACCAAATGTGACTTGATCTTGCATAAGGTGATAATCGGTTTTGCTTCAGTCCTTCCTAAGTGCAAGCTGTCCAGTTTCTCATAAATCCTGAGCATCGGTGGTGGAAAATGAAGAATGAAAGCACTTGATTATGAAAAAATATCAGGTTCCAAAACCTGAGAGCTTCGTAACCTGCAACTTTCCTTCATCGGCCATTTTTTCAGCACATCTACAATACTTGATGACGAACAACGCGGATTGCCTCAGTATGGATAGCTTTATTGATTACCTTTGTGGCTTGAAATCGCAAGTCTGCATTAATGTTGGCGAGAAATTAGACATTTGTTGAATACTATTCCGGACAAAGTACGTCACAAAGAGTTTTTAGATGAGGTCTTATTTACCGGATCTTGTGTGTCAAGTACAGAATGTCCGCTACAATACCCCAAGTTTGTACCATGCTCAATTGTTGTATGACGTTTACCTAATAACTAACTATATTTAAGCATCCTTTTCATGCAACTGCCCACTTTCAAAGTAGACTGCTGGACTAAAAGTAAAGTTAACGAGAAGCGTTTTTGTATCGCATTGGTCTGCGGATTTTCCAATATATTTCCTGGAATATTTGAGCACTTGTAGCCTCCATTCGCCCACGTAAACCTTGTGTAGAAACGGACACCCCAAGAACATTGCATTTTGAATTTGGATATCCTGTGGGTTGGTAAGGATCTACGATGCACCTGTTAGGGAGCTTAACGGACTGCGTGTATCGTTTGCAGTGATGTTCCATTTCAAAGCACGAAAGGCTCCATATATATAAACGACAGTATCAAGCTTCTAGGACATTTCCTATTGGTGAATTAGAAGTACTGAACTCTCGCCCAACCTATTTGTAATTGGTGATTTTCTTAATCTAGTTTGTGTAAAATATCGTAGAGATTCAACATTGTCTGTTGTGTTCAGGTAATCACTCCCAAAGTGAGAACAAAGCAACGACTATATGACTCAGCTGCCCCATGACGTCGAGAGAGAGGTTGGTCCAAGTGAAACGACCTAAACACCATGGACAAGAAACTGTCAGTTTTATTTGTAAGCGTATCTTCATTGAGTTTGCAGCGGGGTGGCTGGATTTCTCTAGAAAAAGTTCAAGGGTGTACTCCATGTCAGTTTGTGTTCAGGTTGGACTGCGTCAACATTTCACCTTACACTAACAATGCCCCTAGCATTCTCACACTTTTCACTCGAAGAAAACACGAGGAAATCGATTTTGTTCAATAAATTTTGGCGTCGCCACCTCTTTTATCCGTGCAAGTCAAGATAATCAATTGCACCTTAAAGAGGAATTTTCAACAGTTTGCAAATGTATACAGTGAATATATCTGATAAAATAAAAATGAAAAATGGTTGGTGGTGGTTTAGGGAGGCAAAGTATTCAAAAAATTAACGGTAACCTTACAAAACATCAGTTTGCTCAAACCGTGTACGTTGTTGTTTTCATTATAGACCAACAGGATTTCCCGCCCCCTACCTTTTAAAGTTTTCAAACGAGTTACCTTACGATGTGTGATCTGTAAGCAGCTGTTCTTCCTGTTTATGTGGTTATTTTTCTTTTGAACTGAGTGTGATTCGGAATGTCTTTCCATTAAATTCTAGTCTTTCATCATGCATAAATTTATTTTACTCTTTCCAAAGAGAATTTGAAACGGACCGTTAGTGCTTCAGCTGAATGTGTGTGGCGTAAACACTCGCCTACACTTGTTGCATGGAATTTTCACATGACCGGGGGCTAGTAAAACAAACAAGCACTACGAATCAATGAATTGTGTTAGTCATAACGCAGTCACATTCCGGCTCATCGAATCAGTCTCAGATTGGGAACTGATACACAACCAGCTGTCCCGGTGCCCGCCCACATATATCAGGTGATTCTAGCGGTTTTCACACAAGTACACACACACACCTGGAGACCCACACACGGCAAAGCTTTGCAAGTTTTGCTTCCAAAAAGAGCATGCGCGATTCCCGCGTAAGTCGATGAGACTGACAATTTACGGTCAACGTATATCCATGCTTACAACAGGCAGCAGATGAAGAAGTCATTTACTCACATTCCATAGGGAATGAGGATGAAGACACACTTAAAATACACCAGGTATCATATAAAGCACATTGAATGTGCTCACTCATTTGAGCTTTTCACGTTCTGAAAACTAGGCCTGACAGCACCATGATCACGGTTGAAACAGCTCCACGCTGTCAAACATTGAGATCGGATCTGGACATTGGATTCCGGATTTGATCACCCCGGTGGGGCGTGAAAGTCACATTCGTCTCCACTGAGGCCATCTGGATAAATTGCTAAAAGATACATGTAACCATCGTGCTGGCATGCAATCAGTTGATTTGGTAAGACGCCAGAGCGCGTATTTTCCGGTCATAAGTTATGAGCACATTACTCATCACTTTAACTGCAATATGCTGCATACAGTTATCCAATGACCCAATCGGTTAATAAGGTTCTCAGAAAAGGGCTACTGCTTCCGTTCTGAATATTCCGCTTCGGAGGACTAAAACTCTCATTTACCCCACGCTTGACGTACCATTCACAGATATAATGCGTGGTATTAAACGAACTTCTTTCAAAAGAAGTGAGCTCCTTGGGTCAAACTTTTATACTATCACAGACGTGGTTTTAAGTTACTAGTGAATTGCTCTGATTGATATGTCAACCTTCCTACCAACCTCCCTTGCCGTTGTGTGAGAAGCAATTTTGAATAATTCCTTCAAACGGTCCTTTATAAACCTCATTGGATGAGCCGAGTATTTCTCGTCCTAAGTGGAATATCCCTTGAATAAAATTTCACGAGCCAATACCTTGGCAAGCGCTTTCAGATAAGACACCAGCATCATAAAATTTGCGAATTCAGGTATAGTCAAACCAAATCACTGGTGGCTTTCAACACCCGGATTGGCACATTTCTCGTATTTTGCAACATACTTGCGGATACAAATTTGCACAATCATAAAAAATAAAATTGAAATGCCTAGATTTCGCTTTTTTCAATGAAGAAAGCGATTAGATAATGCGGTGGAAACTTTCTCTTTGTCAACATATAGGTTTACGCGACACGACAAAACAGAATTACGATATGAAGAGGCAAGTGGAAATAAAAGTATAAACTTCGACCGTATGGATGATATAAATACATCTTTTGAAAGTTCCTTGTGTAATTAGGGATGAGTGCTCGAGAGTATTTTGGAAGGATATGTGTATTAGAGAACTTGCCAAAATGCAAAGGTTTTTTTCAACATAGCGGGTAAATCACTGGGGAGCAGAACAACCTTTGAGAAGCACGCATGCATTCACAAATCTAAAAATCGACCTGTGGGCAACAAGCGCATTCTTACTCAGAGTGAGAAATGTGAAAGCTTTCCGACTCCACGGAACAGGTCCTGAACGTGCTATAACCACACTAAATTGTGATATGGTGATGTTTGTTTACCATTGCTAGTATCATCATGGGCTCATGATTGAGAAAAAGGGGAGTTATTTTTGAGTGCTGATTATGTATGGTTCGTTGACCAACAGAGGAATCACATCCTGACATTTTGCGGCATTGAATGAAGAGGAACGGGACAGGGATCCCGCAATATACCAGCGACATACATTGAATGAACAGGAACAGTTAACAGCATTGTTTAGCCTACTTTGAATTTATGAAGCCTCTTCATTGGTGGATGGTTCACATCCTAAAACGACCTCATTGGAGTACTTTCACTCAATGAGTGTAAAAGAAATGGTAAATTATTTGATATACCCTGAAAACCAAAATAGGGTGATAAATGTCACGAAACGCATGCATATCATTTGTGTCAATACGAAGCACAAGTGAAATATGAAAAAGGTCTTTCTGGCAGTTTATGATAATATGGTCTCTGAAGAGAAACAAAAACTGAAGGGATTACTGTTTATTTAACAAATATTTTTGAAAACTTGATAACTATCGAATTGGAATAAGCATGACAATAACCAAAGTCATTGAAAACAACCACAAAGGGCACCATTCATGAAAAATCTGACTTCTTAGTGAAGAACTCAAAAGCTTGGGTCAAATCAGTATGTCTCATATCTGTGTTTTTATAGTGCAATCGCTTATTCATCGACTCAGAATTGTATTTCACATTTAAAAGTGAGTGAAACTGAGTGCTTGAAAAGAATTCAACCACTCAGTGGCTACAAGCAAACGACATTTATTCATTCACATAACGATTGAATCATCGACAGTCGTACGGTCTGGTGGAGTTAAGGTTTTATTTTTACCTCTGCAGTTTATCCTGCTGTGGGTGCGGTCTTCAATCCCTAATCTCCGTAATCTCAATATCTATATTTTTGGTTCTTAACTAAGTCTGTCTGTTCAGTAATTTATAAGATTAGCTTACGTCACGACGCTCCCTGAACTGGAATAGTTTTGCAGACTCGTGGCGCGAAACGAACAGCAAAGCACGAATAAATTTCATTTTAACCTTCTGATGTTTCATTGATTCCTCCGGAATGATGGTCTCACTGTTTATGCATCCACTTTGCAGTACCACCATGCCATATTAAGAAGCCGTGCAGAAATAAGTTGCTTGTCACACTAATGTGAAAGTGTCTTAACCCGATCACATAGATTGTCCCCCAAAACAGTACCCAATATTTGCGAAATCATTAACCTTTTGAAAGTTTTACTGTTGTAATCAACTGGTAAAATTAAACTAGCCATAATTTTGGATCACTATGTGAGCAGTGAAATTTTATCCTGAGAGTAAATATGCATGTACAGTTGTCACATAACAAAATTTGAAAAATAAGTGTCAGGCATCATCACTTAAAATAGGAACCGTTGCACTTTTCGGCGGTGACGGATAAGCAATACAGGTCAGTATCTCGAAAAGACGAACATACAGGAACGGAGCAAACCAGAAGGCACTACCTTCCCTCTCAGATAAAGCTAATATCTGGGCTCACTCAAGAATTGTCATGTTCATGACCGGATGCATCCTTCCAGGTTAATAAACAAGGTTCCAGTCTGATCAGTAAAAACACGCGGTAATGAAATATTACATAAAAACTAGAATCAATTGTCTATCAATCAGGACCCAGTATGCGATGAATCTTAGTATCCTGGTGGTGTATGACTTTTTTTAAAGCAAACCCAGTCCTATGTGAGTCACTTAAGACCGACGAACGAAATTGTTCAGCTGTGTTCCAACATGCATACAAACTTTCTGGTTCATAAAGCATATGTGTTTTCTGTTGATTGTTACTTGAGTGAAATCGAAAGTATCGATCGCTTCAGCCATTTTCAGCTCGTACGAGTAAAACAAACAATATGGTTCTAGACAGATATCGAATGTGTTCTTCTCGGCACATCCAAGCACCGCAATTACACTCAAATACAGCACTTGAAATCTGTTTCGTATTCTGAGCATCTGTTATCGATCCGACCGGTCTGATACATAAGTGGTACCAGAATGTTGTCAACTGGAGGTTTGCATGTAATGCAGCCGAAGTTAGCAAAAGACGTGAACCGAAAACATCAAACAATGGGAGTGAAAACAAGTTAGCTATATCTCATTGTGTATTTGTGTTAGGTAAATAGTTTATCTGATCACAAATCGTTTGTTGTGTCATTCTCAAGATACAGTTCTGGTTCAGGAGTAGAATTCTTCTTTCAGTTACTTCCACATAAGCGCGATGAAGGTTTTTATCACTAACACAAACAAAATTTTCCATAACTCTGGCATGCTGTAAAATCGACTGAAACTATCCTGCATACGCGATGAGATGCAATAGTATGGTTCCACCGGTAACAAGTGCGATTTTATCCCGAAATGATGACAGGTGAGAAACGAATTGCCTGGTTCCGGTACTGCATAATGCAAAATTGTAGAGTAAGGCTTTTAATTATAAATACAACTCTAAATGAGTAGGTATTCGCCCAAAACGCATGTTGTTGCTTCTGCATTTCATTATAGAAAGATTGTAAGTGGGACGGGAAACAGAACCACAGAAATGTGTCCCGCGATTTCACTGAATGATTTCAACACTGTCATTCCATAGGGTTTTGGCTTCATCTACCTGCGCATAATCGGGTCGTGCGATGAAACGAAACAGGAGTTTAGATGAGAGCGACAAGCCTCGACAAGCAAACTCCGCGGTAGTAACGGTAGAATAACAACAGGGCGGGGATCACACAGCGAACACCATGTGGTTGAGAACAGCATGAATCAGTAACACGGCCAATGGCTCAATACTCTACATGATCAAATAGTACCGTATTCTGCCATGTCCCGTATATGACTAAAATTTTCCACATTGGGCATTGATTTATGTGGGAAATTGTGAAAAAGGTACAAAAATCGGCTCACGCGAAAAGATAAGAAAACTTTCGGGAAAGCGAGTCAGGAACAGGAGGAACCTAGGACGGGAAAGAATGAAAATGGAGAAGGAGCAACATTGCGCCTTAGCGTGGAACAAAGTGAATAAGAATAAAAATGTATACTACAAGTACAGAAAATACTCTTGGATGTACAGGCATTAAGCAGGTGGTTGCACCGTTAGAAACGGACCTCATGCAGTGATGGGGTTTAGGAATGAATTAAGCAAACCATAGGCAGATAACCGACGGTTAGTCTTAAAAGTCGACATGAGAGGTGCTTTGAAAAACACCGCCGTGTACAGAAGCCTATTAGGTCAAAACATGGTTGGAAGTAATATTTGAGTCTAAAAGCACTCCAATACAGAAACAGAGAATGTTGAAGAAGGCACGAAATCTTGTACGGTGCCGTAACTGAACGGGGTGGCCATCTAAGTAATTGTATCAAGATGAACCCAGATTGAACATCCATTAAAGAAGCCTCGAATCTAAACTATGAAACGAGAAGAGTGTTCTAACTAGTCAAGTTTCTCTAGCAGCCTAGTCGCCTACCGATGAATAAAAAGTGGTCAGCATACCGTTATTGTGAGTTATTATTATTCTATTTTAATTTTTATTTGGGTTTGTTCCAGCTTTGCTTGCCATGATGTACAGTGTAAGATACTGAGTCATCAGCCATTTTTCAGCACATTACTATCGGAAAGTGATATTGATTTACACTTGTTATCTGTGCTGAATGTCCTGAAATGGTAAGCTTTTCGGCAGTTCGCTTGACCTGCAGTCAGTCAATATTTAGGGGGTCAGAAGCCAAAATTTCAACATACTAAAGTGCCAATTCTTTCGGATGGACAGCGTACCTGAAGTATTCTCGGCGTCCTCAAACAGTGATATGATATTTCCAACCTCCGTGTGTTGATGAATTGGTGAACATCGGAGATTTATTTACTAGAACCGTATTCACACAATCCTAAAATCCTACTCCTATTTGCACACAAATAGCAATGCGTTACATTTGACGACACTGAAAAAGTTGATGTATACCGGAATATTTGATGGTGCTAAGCACTATGTTATCATAATCACGAAAATCGTTAGTAGCTTTGTACAGTTAAAATGATGAGTCTATTCGATTTGCACGGGGGGCTGAGCTCTGTGTATGGTGTGGACCATGTAGCAAAAGGGTCAGTATTTTGGCTCACAACTCTGTTCAATTCCCGTGTGAAACATAAAACTTACGTAATGATGATGAGTCTTCCGAAAAGGAAGAAACATATATCCCGTGTTCACACACACAATACGTAAGTCAAGGAAAACTAAGATGACATTACATGTAATCAATATTCAATAAACCAACTTCTGGACGGTATTTTTTAATCCACTGTCAAACTGGGCTCAGGTCGCATCTGTTTTACCATTGGCCTTACCGTGCGGCCCGATAACAAAACACGAAACCAAACATAAC
>UZAN01041050.1:2586-20599 GCA_900618425.1 Echinostoma caproni
AGCAACAAGAGATTTTATATGGTTTTTGTAATACGTAATATTTGAGTGGGTGGATGACATTTACCGGAAGCACAGGACTGTTTTTTGGGCAAAAACAGCATTTGGATTATAAATATTGAATCAATATCTGAACCAGAAAAAAACCATTCCAGTTTGGTCATTGTCAGGTGTAATCGGTGTTGATTGTACTGGGGCAATTCGAAGCGTTCGCATGCCTGGAACTCTGAACCATGATATGTAGATAGCGTTATATGCGACAAAAAAATAGTCAACAGAACTCCATACACACATACCAGCAGACTGGGTCACGTAGATCCCGTTGTGACCCGAAATCATGGTCACCGATGGTTAGAGACACTGAGCGATATGGCTGGGTGTCGCAAACAGTGGCGCTCATGCATCTACTCACTATTCTTGTAACATCAGTCGGTATAAATTTTCTTTCTTCGCCTGGATTTGCTCTCAACACTCCAATCTTCATTCTACTCTTTTATTCAAAGGGGTTATCAAAAGATAGCAACCAAAACCGACGCACGAAATGGTTAATGGTTGAAAAACTGAACTGACCTGAAGACACTGTTAGAAACTAAGAACTCTCGTACGCGCAAACACACACACTTCAAAATGTTCGAATCGACGGATCTCTCCAGCTCCAACAGGGTCATACAAAAGGTCCCAACGGTGTTAATACGTCAGTCGCCTACACCCTATTCACATCTCAGATCATCACAGATTTACCGTCATACGCGTTTCTCCATCAGTCTCAATAGATATAAGTAACAAGTGGTTTATCAACTCGGTTGGAGGACGTGTTGTGAAGTTCAAGATCTACAACTTAATACGGCTACTCAGGACAGAACTGCTTTCGAGACATTGGTAGCACGGCATGCGTAGCCATTTGCAAAACAACACAATCCGCCAATATATGCCCGTTCCTTCAAACCCAGTCAGGTTTTAAGACGGTGATGTTTAACAATGACGGACATTACTCTGGCTTGTGTCTTTCTCGATTCTATCTCCCCTTCCCCGTCCCCCGAACTTCTCTGAACACTTTTGAATTTAAACTAAAATAAAAAGAACTCAATAGATTTCTTTTAACCGAGTGTAACGGATCAATGAATAAACGAAATTGAACAAATGAGGCAATAATACGTTTATTTGCATTAACTGTATCAAAATATTTCACCTGAACATTGGAAAATAATATAAACGTATTTAAAAGACAGGTTTTTCATTTGGTATTTGTAAAATCCTGTTCTGCGAAGATGGGACATTGATAAAATGTGACTGGANGGCAGATGACTGACCAGTTAATCGTAGTTTGTGATTTCTTTCGACAAGAGACTGCATTTATTCCGGTAGTTTTTCATCTGCCTTGTTGTTATATTGTGTTGGAATACAGGAGATAAAAACTATATACAACAGTGATGATAGTAGCAGTAGTATATGAAAAACTGAAACTGAAAACAGATTCGCGAAATGCGTTATTAATGGTTGTCTCACAAGTTCAGTTATTACATGTATCTGTACGTCGAACACATGTCGTTCTTTGACAGTGATGATGAGAGACAGAATAAACCGTACCATGTATAGTTAGTGCCAAGTTATCTAATGACGATATCGAATTTGGCAGCATTACTCCTGAATTCAAAACACAGGGATATGTTGGTTCGTCCGGACGATAAATGAAATGGTTGATTCTGATCGTGTGTTTCTTTAATCCAGTCTTGACTATCCACACATGACCGTCACATCGAGCAACAATGTCCTACTGATCAGCCGAATCACGGGTCAAAAAAGCGCATCGCCTATTTGCCTGAAGTCACGTGATCAAAGCATAACAACAGTTATACGGTGGATATACATATCCCAGGACTCCAATCAGGACATGATATATCCTCGTTGTTATTGTCATCTGTGCTGATAGAAATGACATGCGGCGATACACGTGCTTTCGTGATTGAATGGGAACGTGGTGGGGGGGGGGCGTACTGCACTGTGACATACCGCCCCTTAGCAATGCC
This sequence comes from Echinostoma caproni, assembly GCA_900618425.1. Taxonomy (NCBI): domain Eukaryota; kingdom Metazoa; phylum Platyhelminthes; class Trematoda; order Plagiorchiida; family Echinostomatidae; genus Echinostoma; species Echinostoma caproni. The sequence goes on from UZAN01041050.1 coordinate 4,611, forward strand.
AGCTAACTTGTTAACAACACGGACACACAATCACGTACATGACCAAGAGAAAGATCGGTTCACCTCAATCAGAAGCAAAACTCGTCAACAAGTGGTCGTGGGACGGGTTGAAGGCCCGAGTAAACTCGAATCAATGATGAGTGTAGCAGACAATCATCCCGTTAAACATGTGTTAAGCTCACATACCGTTCGTTCTGGGTAAGAAGCTGCGTCGGTAACATCGAAAATTAGGTTTCGCATGACGCACGACCTGATGCGTGTATCACATGGACTAGATGAGTGTATGTATGTTTCCAGTGTTGGGATTGGTGATTGTAACTTGTGTTACTGTTATTCCCGTGTCTGCTCCTCCATTAACTGGTCGAATCCGTGGGTAAGGGTGATGGATAGGGGCCTAATAAACTCTCAGTGAGTCAGGGTAGGAGCAATTTATGACAATATGCCGAGTTCCAATGGTGGTGGTTCTGTGTGTGGGGTGGTAGTGGTACTGGTGGTGATGGTGGTGTGATTACATGTGTCGAGTGAGAGCGAATGAGGGGAGGAGCCCATGAACGATGACGCACATGTAGCAAATTCGTTCGTTGATCATTCATGACTGACTAATTGAAAATGTAGCACACAACTTGGGATTGATGGGATGAACCGACACAGTTGGATTGTGTGGACATCATTTATCGCCCGTCAAACAGACACTTAACCTAAATTAGATGTCTGAAGTTAGAGCGTAGTATATCCATTGCTCGTGTGTCGCTATCTAGCCAGCCAACTAGGTATTGCATTTCGGTTTGTCTAGGGAATGGCAAGCACATTTATCATGCTTGTGGGCACTTCCGTTCGGCTCGTGATGTGACGTGATCAGCGCCGATTGTCCGTTGGTTTTATGAAAATACAACTGAATCAGCAGTTGCTTAGGGATTGCTGTTGGTCCGTTTATGGCTAACCGAGGGACGACGTGTTTTATACGGGGATAGTTTCTAAGTTAGATAAGGTATAGTGTGCCGTTTAAGCTAGTCAAATTTTAGCGCATCATATTCGGTTTCCTTTTCCTGAATTCAGAGATACATTCCTATTTTCTGTGTCCTCGTGTTCGTGTGTGTACACTGGAGATACTTAATGTCTTTAAAATCGCTTGAAGACTACTGGGTAACTCTGAATGATGCCGTTCAGTAACAAATGTTGGGAACTGTGCTATCAGTCGTTTTCACTCATCTAAACGTTCCTAATTCCGACCAGCCGAGTTGCGATTGGATCTACAATCCAACCAACCTTTCTGATGAATGATTTAATGTTTGGAATCACTCATATAGACTTAAACTCACCGAGATAGAGTCGGAACTTACTATTCAACGAAATTAGACTTGCATTATTATTATTATTAAAAATATTAGTAGCGTCTGAAATGTTGGTGTACCTTGAATGTATGTCCAACAAATCAAAGAGCACGTGTGATAAAGTAATTGGCCTATTAGCTAGTCTTGGCTACAATATTGTCAGATTATTATTTCCTGAAAAAAATAAATTTCCTAAAAGCCAAAAACCGCAGTCTGCAGTTACCCAAACATGGAACACCGGAAAGGTGGGCTAGTGAGCTGTGATTGCGTNCTGAGCCGCATTTCATACTTCCGGATTGTTTAATACGACCGATTGACCAACCTTGCTGATCATCATCACAAACGAGATGTCCTGGTCTCAGTTGGCATGAATTCTATTGAAACGTATGAAGTCCAGGTATTCCAGTTGATGATCTGATGGTCCAGCTGCAGTTGCTGCAGCGGTTTCGTTGAAAAAAATTGTTGGGAAGTGAACTTGAAATCCGAAACCTAATGAGATGCATTACCATTGCTCGTGGGCTTTCACGATTGAATTTAGCTTTACATGAAGAAGGTCCATTACCCTATATTTGTGATTTCTTGATCATTTGCTTTATTTTTATACTAAAACGGGACTGTTTTATGAAGCAAGATAACAGAATGGCTCATGGTACGAATGTGTGTAAATATTGGAGGGGAATGTTGTGTCGTGTGTGTTCATTCGGTAACCGTGCTATACTATGCATGAAGTGATCGGTCATTTGTATGCATATTGTTCGAAGGGCCTGTTAAGATTAGCACCATGGTGCCAAGTTTGAACACGTTTTCCATGATGGTGACTGCCGGGGGTGGTGTAAGACGGTGATACAGAGAATGACTTGTACTTTTAAGGCCCTCCAACTGTATGTTTACCCCTCCCCCACCTTGTCTGGCCCCTCCCGTGGTTAGATAACATTTTCCGTTCTTACATTGTTTGCGTTCTGATACGTTATTTTCGTTCCGTATGAAGACTGGGATAGAGACACCACTATAGAGACAGAGAGAGAGAGAGAGAGATCACACAGTGTATGCAGTTATCGATCTATAGTGAAAATACTGAGGGGATGGGTGGGAGAGATGTGCGAAGTGATTTGATTGATAAGCAGCAGATCTGATCTAAAAGCATACATGAACTAATGCTACGGAGTGACCATAATTGCCCTGTTTTTTGTGATGTCAATCTTCACCTTACCAGTTGGTTCTCACGATATCCGTGTCTAAGCTACCAATTGTATGAGAGGATAGGGGATTAGATCTTGAGAATGGTGGGGATGGTGGTGGCAAAATAGACAAAAGAGATGCACATCATACACCAAGGCAAGCGTACACAAACGCAAACAGACAGACAGACAGATAACAACCTCCGAAATAGACAGTGTCATGGTATACACCTCTTCTTTTTTCATGCTAAAAGACAATGATGGTCTAGTATTAGCTTATGATCGTACTAACGAGGTTGGTTACATGCTTCGCAAAAAGTTCAAATCCGGCAAAAGGTCAAATGTCTGATTGGTGCTCTTTTTCACGACGAGGACAACAACGACGAGGACGACAGTGTTTGTTTGACACCTTGGGGCTCAGACGATTTGTTTGCTCTTTTCATTTCGCTATGACCTGGACTCACACGCAAACTGGCAAAAAGGTGCCAATTACGTTCCGCTTCGTTGCTCGTTCATCATCCCGATTGTCACACACAATGTGTAATGTTAACTATCACTTTCCCCTCGGGGACAGTCCGCCAGACACAAACGTATCAACGGGGAAGGTTCAAATCTTTGACCGGTCTGGAAGAAAAACCCATGGACAGATTTGGATGCCGTCACGAGCGCACATTTTGACTGAAGCTGTCCCCGTCGCCTGAACGATATGGAGATGGGTCCTCTCGGCGTGACGAATCAACCGTGTCTGATCTGTCACTCATCCGGTGTGCAGTGAACACGATCCACGACATTGATGGATGTTGCATGCATGCGGTAGGCTTGTTTTTTGCTCATCCAATTCCGTCACACATGAATTCGTTCAACTTCCGATAAAAGTCCATCGACTGTTGCTTTCACATCTTCAGAATGTATGCAGTGTGAGTCTACCGCGGTTAAATGTAAAAAGCGGTAGCGTTTTCGTTCTTTACTCGAGTCTATCTATAAACCGTGGTATGAAGTTTGAGCATCAACATCTATCCCCAGACTTTGCATCGCATTGTTGGGTTCAATAAGCCGGTATTTTGATTATGTTCAGTATGATTGGTATACCGGATGAGACTGGATGACCTAAGGGCCATAGGATAACCAGGCGACAACAAAGAGGCCTACCAGCAAGGTGGGGGAGCTTTAGCGTGAACCGCGAACCTCAGACCGTATGTCCGACTTATTTCACCAGCTGAAAGGAAAAATCGCGTTACAGCTGTACCTGCTAAGAGAAAGTGGGATCCGTATGATTGAACTATAGTACGAAGTAGATGGTCTATTGTGACTAGGTGATTGGAGCTTTAATGAATAAACGGTAGCGGACCATCAACATCTACGTATGAAGAAGATAGATAATAGCTCAACTCCTCATTATTAACAACAAGAACATTGATATTATCATAACATTAAACCTGAAACTTCCAGTGGCGAGTAACAGAATGTCTTACCGGAATAGGCGCAGCGTTGATCGACATGACAAACTTTAGTAGTTTCGTAGGGATTGGAACTTTGAATCTTGAGATCCGTGGTATGTTGATATCGGCGATTTGTACTGCTTGACCGTCACCTTAATCACAGAAAAAAGTCCATTTCAAACTGCTACTGAACGTGCATTATTTATGGGGATTCAACACACTACTCACCGCCGAAAAGTTGTTGCGAGGCGTTCCATCCTTGTTAGGCCATATTCTAAGTGTACATTTACGGAGTCTATTTTGATGTGAACCCTGGCAGACAGAGGTTGTTAATCCGTTCAGTTGGAATGTAAATGGACATGATAGGTTGAGCGCTTGGAAATTGCAGAAGTTATAGCTAAATAGACATCAAGCTGACACCGCAGGATTGCCTGACTCGTTCAATATCTCGGACTGGGTGAAAAATTCAGTATCCTGACAGTGAACGGGATTAATGGCGATCACAAGCACTTGTTCGGTCGATCAGTAACTTCTGGTGCTCCACTAAGCCTTCGAACAAAATCTTTTCTTACAAACACCACAATCGTAATTTGAGGACTTCGTGGGAAAACAGTTTACGTGTTACCTGTGTAGACGGATTAAAACGGACGCTTAGAGGATGCATCCAGATGTCTTGATTGGAGCGGGAGGGAGGAGCTTATAATGCAGACAAATCACTGTCTGATTGTTGTCCCCTATCTCAGCTATGAGCAAATTATTTTCTTTCACCCTCACTGGACGCTAACTTATGTTCTTGCGTGTCTACATGAATGCGTTCGTCTTGGATTCCCTTCTGCTCCCGTTGGTTTCTCTCACTCATCGTACTCCCACCCGGTCACTACCACCCGCGTTACTCCTATCCTGCACTTTAAGCAAATCCATTAGACCCGCAACCATGTTGGCTACTCAAAAACTGGAAACTCCTTGTTTTTCACTGCGTTCAGGTTGGGACTCGGAGTTGATCACATTCGATGAGCTCATTTAGACACCTGCCGAATTTTCTTACTCAACCGCTTACGGTGGATGTGTAGGCGGGTTTGCTGATTTAGACATATGCATCGAACCAAGTTTAGGATAAAATACACCTAGCCCCGTTGGGACTGGCCCAACACAGACTGGGGGCAGTGATCGGTTGAGGGCATGACGCTATCATCATTGTGCTCATATGTGACAATGCTAGGACTATGAGTGCGGGAGTGCCAGGGACAATAGGGTACCTACTAAACAAACTAAAATCTAGCGAAATCATTAGTTGTTTCAGTTCATCGTTTATTTAACGGAAACAGTCATACGGAACTAAAACCCAGGAAGACGTGGGTCATGTAGATTCACTGACTTTACACACATTTACATGATTCGGTATTTAGATGGACTAGGCTGAAAAAATGCGATGTCCGAATCAGAATATCAGTCTTATCAATCTCATTGAATGTTGTTGTAATTAGAGAGCGTTCATGGCACGCAACGGTACAAATCATAGCAGATGTCTGCAGACCAAAAAACGGTTAGATAGTAATGTCAATAGTTGAGCGGTGTAAATGGAGGCTTTGAACTCCACCACTGAGTCCTTACTTTCTCCATTTCTGTTTTTTTCTGAGCGTCCGCCTCTGCCCTCCGAAAAGATACGTGTACAATGATCAATTACATATAGGGAAACTAAAGGAATATAAATTCTAGCGATCTCAGAAATTTCAAGAAATATGAGTATAAACAAGACCTGGCATATCCATTCAGAATGATGGATAGACTCCGTCATGAAGTACAGATGGAAACTGAGGTATTCATAATCGGATGAATTGACCCGGTTAGTAGCACATCCCATCACCAGCCAGTAGTGCTTGTGTTCGAATCCCAGTGATTACATACTGATACTGATACATATTCCTAAAAATGTAAATAAAAAAACATTTGTACATTCGTAGATGAGATTTTCAATTTGAAAAAATGATTTGACGAATGTGTAGAGACGATACTTTTGTAACCTTCATTATGATTTCTTTCGACACAATATATTTTCTCCACTCCGGGTAACAATTTTGAAATTCGACAATCCTCAAACCCCTAGAAGTGAAGTTTGATTTGTTGATCGTAAAATACTGGCAGTGTTGTATCGGTAGTGCCAAGTGTTTAACTTATCACTTATGCTAAGCGACAATTTAAGAAGTGGGATGAGAAGTAACCTGTTACACAGGGTAGGTATCGTATTGAACCGCACAACATAGACGCTACCTACTAACTGCAAATACCACTACGTCGATCATCGTTCGACGCTCATTCTAACACAAGTTCTGGATTGGGAAAAGTTCATTCTTAATTTAGGGATGATGAGATCGTACACTGGCTTCTTCGCAGACGTCCACATATCCTTTTTGTGAGGTTTCTTTGTTACGGAAGGTCAATCAATACCACGGAGACGGTGATATATGTAATACAAATGTGAAATACTGTTCAATAGAATTGGGTCATACTTGGGAGATTTGTATGCACACTTCTAGGCGGTTGTGAGGGGATGATTTTTGAGGTGAAATGCATTGCTCATTTGTTGACTATCAGTGTAATCGAAATATTATGTTACCTTGATGTGCTTTTTGAGTAAACGAGGAAATATTCGGCTTACCCTTCGTGGATGCCTATACAAATCCACATGTTTTCTGTACTTCTCGAGTCAGTTTATTTGTTGTTGCTGATTTCTACATTTCATTTATACTGATCAACAGACCGACCCTCATCACAGTGCTGAAGGTTCCTCAGAGGGGAAAGCCCCGGGGAAGCCCGTACTGCCCACAAAATGAAGTCACTCTGATAACAACTTCCTTCCCTCCTTCATACACACACATACGATACGCAGATGTTTCCATCAGTTAAAAATAGTTGGTTCGTGGATCAGTTCACGTTGTTAGAAATAAATTCCAGGTTTGGTTGCATTTTATTCAAAGTTCATCTTCAGAAGCATGAGATTTATCCATGAAACAGACTCTTCGTTTTTATTATTTCTGAACCAAATCTCGAAAACCATTTTATACAACTAAGTACATGCATTCCGGAACGTAGAATGTATTGAGTCTAGAATAACTCGCCATTGTTACCATTATTGTAGTTAGCTTATGGATGTACGTGCGCGCGCATGGCATGGAAAGAGATCGGCTGTGCACCTGTGTTTATAGATAAAAATCTGGTTCAAAGATACCAAAAAACAGAAAAGGTGATATATACCTTCACTCTGTGTCCCGGAATGGTTGGTTACCCTGTACAATTACTTCATTCTTGCTGGAGGTAATTATCAGCGTGCGTCCAGGGACCTGTTTAACTGAACCTTTCCCCACCAAACTTTAGCTCTGTCGCTGTAAGAGAGTCAGAACAGAAAGCGTTGCAATATTTTTGAGTCAGCAAGCGTTTAAAATTTTTAATTCCTGCATAGGGTGATTTTAAAAAGTTTGATGAACAAATGAGTAGCGATGATCGTATGTAGAGCAGTTGACTGTCGTAATGCCATCAAATGCTAGACCGTTGATTGTCTGGAGAAGGTTTATTCAATGCGTCCAGATAGTCAAGTTATTTCGCACTTATTTATCTTCGTAGTATTTTCACAGGTCAGTTTTTAATGGGATATAAATAAACCGAACTAACATAAAAAGATTACCTGTTTGACTAAATAGTAACGGGGACATCTGGTTGCGCAGTATCGATTGACGCGGAGCAACTTGAAAGAAACCCATTAAACACAAGGCAAGTTCAGGTTAGGTCCCTAAGTTAACGGGGAATACAAACTGCTTTATGGTCCATAAATGCGAGAAAATCGAATGCTGTAGGTAGTCTTTACAGCGTAACACCCTGAAGTTCCGTTTGTGGTTCGTCGTAACCAATCCACAATTTACGCTCTTGTAGATTCGCCACGTTCCGAGTTCATTGCCGCAGGCTGGATGATCAGCCTCTGAACCGCACTGTGGAGTCCATCTATTCATCAATTGATGGATGGATATTTCGCAGATCGATGTGCCTGGGAAGTCCGTCTACATCCCCGCCTTCAACCACCCAAATATATTTATTGGGTTCTTGTTAACAGCATCCTGCACATATGTTATGAATCGCCTTGACTACGGACAAACCATCAGATTTCATAATGAGATTGAGTGCTCAGTTCCTAAATTCGTACGGAAAATCAACTTAAACATGGTTTAAATTTTACTGATGTTTGGTAAAATGGAAAATTCCTCTATTGTCTGAAGTCATCGGACCTTAATGAATATGTGAGTGTGGGGAGAGAGAAAGACCTACTTGGCGCATAGTAATGATAAATACAAGTACCAATATTGACACAGTTATAAATATCACACCGAGAACCATCAAGAGTGTCTGGTGCCTCTGAACAATCGAATGGGTTAATCCAAGCTTGATTCTCTAAATCATTGTCTTGTTTCGAAATAAGGGAAGAAATGGAACGGATCAGTTCAAGGCGGTTCAATTTCATTTGGTATCATAATTTTTCCTCATCATAGTTCATCTGAGAGATAACATTGCCATCTGGCCTGTAATCAATGAACAGTGTTACATGTCACACCTCGGTAAGTTGATTTGACGAATGTGTTTGTTAAAATCGTTACATCATATTTTGTCATTTCATGTGTCTGTGTCTGTGTCACATCCCCAATCGGTGTACGTGCAGTTGTTTAGTCAGTCGTGCAAAAGACATTTCAATTGTCAACCAATCAAACCTGTAGTGTGCCCATTCTGTTTGCCTCAGGACTGAGTTCATGTCAAATATATTTTGCGCGTACGCGCAGTATAATACGCCTTGGGAGAGCCACGTGTGATAGCACCAAGGGTAAACAAAACAGAACCCGAAATAGGCCAGAAAGAATGTTAGAGCTGACAGGGACACGGTTGGTTTCATCCGGCCGTGGTGCAGCGCATCGACCCCACGCAAAACCTCCGCGATCGGGTCAAATAGGTGAGAGAAAAAAATGGGTGTAATTTTCAGGTGAATTAAACGTGAAGAATCTCCTAAATAGGTGAAAACCACATTCACTGATTAGCCTTGAGGTTTCTCTTGACAAAAATGTTCCACACGGTCAACTGTGTGCGATCCAGCATGCATGCACCACGCGAAAAGATGTCTTGTGCATTTAGATTGTGGCATCATGTAAACTAATACGATTTTTGCCAAAAATGGTCCACACAGCATTGTTGTAGGAAGCCATAGAAATTCGGTGTCATTTACGTTGTTTTCATTGGTAAGTTCCTCTAACACACTAGCAGATGGGAATCACCTGATCTGTCTTTATGAGCTGCGGATCGTGTCGTGATCGTCATTCTGAGGAGTATTAATTATGTACTTTGAAGCTATAAGTAGATGCAATATTGTATGCACAACGGTTGGGATGTGGCATTCCACTCAAGTGAGATTACGCAATATCTACAGAGGTTTACCCATCATGAACAGAAGTTACTAATGTCTACTGTTAAAAAATGTTTTTAATCGCAGATAGTTTTGTCGGCTTTTTCAGATTCCCCCGCAATAATACAACTGAAAGTGGTGAGCCGTCAACGTCCAACGCGAAATGAATTTGCGTGAATAGTCCACGGAGACGATAAGCAGGTGGGACGCGTATGCGGGAAAAAATTGATGAACCACCATCCAACCGTCGGATTCAACCTCATATATGATTTTTAGGTTCGATAGAGTTTTGTATGATCCCCAAAACGGCGAACTGGATAACTGTTTATATTCGTGTTGGAACTAATTGATAGTGTACGTGATACTAGGCACCCACTCAGAGATCCACAGCACCTTCACTATATGGTTCGAGTTGAAGTCACCAATGCGAAGACAAATGTGATCATCATGAAGCGTTTTTACCAGTTGACATACCAAACCATCATGATATGAATGAGGTGTAATAAAATATGACCAATCATTCTTCGAAGTAAGAATTTTTCTAGTTTGTACTGCTCAGTCTATCATCATAATAAGCTCCGTTTCTTGGAGTATGACATTATTTCTGTGATAAAATAATTCTTATTCGTTTCCGGAAAGGTTTTTCCAATCGGAGTGTTGAACTTATATGATTAATTGACCTTCAAATCTTCCATATCTGATATAGAGCATAATATTAATTAAGCAGTCAAGAAAGTAATCTGGTTATGCTGTGCTAATGGAAAAATTCGTTGAAGAGATCCTTACCATTGTGTTGATTTAATTCCATCAGTGACAGAAACTCAGAACGAGCAGATTCCCTTCACACAATGAAAAGATCGATGCGAATGAAGTTGTTGAAAACATTTTAAACAACTTATTCCACCGTGTTAGAGGAAAATAAATGGCGACAAAGCGGTCGAAATGTCTGACCCAACAGATAAGATGCATGGCTCTGATTTGCGAGGTGGCAACAATGAGATCTTGTGTTGTCATATGTTGCGTATGGAAACTTATCTGTCTGGTTTCTTTATCCGGTGTTGTTCGAGGCATTCGGAAATTCCAATTCAGACAGGACCGTATCAGCATACTGTTGTCGCAAGATCAACGAACGCCTCCGGGGTTACGAAGGCTTGCACAGAAATTGCTAACCACGTGTGTCAGTTTTGGGTGGGGGGTGGGGAATGAGAATCACAACAGGACCATCTGCTATGGGACAGAGGCGATTGCCCAGTGGTTAGTTGCCAGACTACTTGACACACTATCTGTATTGCCCACTGGTGCAACACACATCGGATGACATCACCACCCTCAAATGTTTCAACATCTTATCCTGTATTGGTATCGCACATGAATAAATGCTATCCTTCATTCAATTTTTAGTAACGATCCAATTAGAGGACAATTGTACTTGGAATCTGTTCATTCAGCCTGAAGCACAATGTCGGATACTAACGATCTCATGGTGGTAATCACCTGTTCGAGTCAAGTTGTACACACTCTTTGTGCCTCCACCGGTTGATCCGACATTGTCGACCAGCAACTCACCAACAGCTCTTTATTCACCCTGGTTCACTGTTCTGTGTAATTTCCGCTTGAACAGATCTGTCCCTCTATCAAATTTCGCAGGCAACCTGTCAAGTTTAGGGAAATTTCATATTCGATCTGAAGCACTACCGGTCGTACCCCCCCACCCCCCCCCCTCGTGATCCCCTTATCCGGTAACGTCTGGCCATTTGAACATTACCAGGACTTCGACAAGCCTATAGACACAAGATTAGGTGTCAGAGCAATCGAGACAGTTTGAATCTACTTCGCCATAGCAACAGTCTGTGCTTATGTGTCTCGAAAAGCTAAACTGACTTTGTCATTCAGGCACAACATTCCAAAGTGCGCACGGAAAACGAACTATGTAAGCGCTTTCAGTGGTCTAAACTAAAAATGTTCCATTTTTGCCGAATCTAAGGGAACTTTGTTCACTCTGAGTTTGTTGGTAGGGGAATAAAGTATGAACCCAATAAGTACCTTGTGCGAATCATGATTTTTCGCCTCTGCGGTTCACTGTAGTCTCGACGAGACTAAACCTTTTTCAGTTTAAGATGTCCGAAATCCAATTTAAGATGTCAAAATATGAATTTAAGATGTCATGTTGCTATGTTTTCACTCTGTCCTGTGCAAGGTACTATCCCCATAGCAATATGACATCTTAAATTGATACTTGGACGTCTTAACTTCATATTGTGACATCTTAAATTGGATTTCGGACATCTTAAACTAAAAAAATTATAGATGACAGTAGAACAACAAAGCCCAACGACGACAATTGGTAAGGCAGTACATTGTAAGTATGGTCAGCGCATTTACAATTTGCACTCATTCGCCAAACCTCGAGTCGCCCGTCAAGGTGCCCATAGGTAAATCATGATTTCCACCTTCCTCTAATACGCATGTATTGTGGTCAGCGACATAAGTAGTACCACGTTTCCATTCCGGCTTTACATTTCCTGTAAAATTTATCAGTTGAACCAATTTTTAGTTAAAGAGCTTATTTTCAGCGTACAAATGCTTTGTGTGTGCGTGTGTGTGTGTGCGTGCGTGCGTGCGTGCGTGCGTGCGAGCTAAACGCACATCTATCTTGGGCTATATGGTGTGTATGATGACAGCTTTAACTGTCACAGGCCTTACAGTTACTGAATAAATCTGTTTTGGGGCTCTGCAAACTTTGCGGGAAACAACTATATTTAGTAAGCAAATGACTTTGTCCATTACTGTTCCCACATCTCTTGAAAACACGTGAATCAGCGACAGGAAGCTGTTTTAGAAGGCAATGTGTGATTCAGTTAACAAATGAAATGGTAAAACTGAGAAATAGTTCACACCTATTCTGTCCGTGTCAGCAATTGGCAGAAGTTCATATCCATTAAGTCTAGTACTAAATAATTAAACACACTTAATAGTTCGCTCATTATTATTGGGTCAATGCCAAGATGTGAATCAAGTCTTTCGTCACAGTCTCAATGAAGTTGCGCCACTTTCATCGGTTGCGCACTGTGTCATCTAGCATGATCATAATTGTAGTAACGTAATGACATTTTCTAGCCGCGGATTACACTGAAAAGAGAACCAAGACATTAATACTAAACAGGTTGACGTAATTAGCCACTATCTGTATACTGATGTACGTTGGTATACTTTGTCGAAGCCAGGCTATTATCCACATAACTTGATTTAGAGAATTTTTATCAGAACTACAAACCTCACTTGAGCAGTATTCTGTGCTTGCGTTTGAGCTGAATTTTAGCTTGACTTCTTCGTGTGCACATAAACAATCTGAGGAGGGAATCTTGGGAAATTGTACGATCTTATACAGCCCCGTAGGATTGGCAAAAAGCGATTCACTGAGTTCCTGGTATACCTTGCATGTCTCTAAATTACACTTTACTTGTATACATATTCAATAGTTCTACCACAGCTGCACTCTGTTGTGTGTGTGTGTATCAGTTGAGACGATGCTGGTTGCAAATCGAGTATGTGTTTTGAACAAACAGAATGTTTCAATCTGTCTGGAACAGCGCTATCACATGTGTGTCCATGTGTGGCTTGTTTGTGTTGTCTTTCTAAGTGTGTTGGTCGTTGTGTCAAGTCGGGATCGACTGCAGTGAGATAAGGGAATATCTCAGCGATTGAAAGATTGCCGGCGGAAGGCTGAACTGAGCTGTGTGAGGAAATGGAACAACCTGCTCACGTAATTGATTAGAACAATATTTATGCGGTAGGTTAATCGCCATACCCCTCACCTCACTCTTCTCAGAAGACAGAAATAGTGCACTTGTGATGTCTGGTGCCCTGGCTTATCTCAATGTCTAGACTTTCATCACCGAACGGAGGTTGAAAAAAATCACGGATTATTCTCCACCAGTTGAAGTGTAATCGGATATTTCGTGTTCAAGTGACCGATTACCAATTGCTCTACTGAACTCCGTTTTGAAATAGTACAAACATTCCTGTGTTTCCTCGTCATTCTAGTGCTTACTTTTTTCGGGGTTCCATGCCGCTTAGTCACTTCACCCTGATCATAACTCATATCTTCACACATTTTCACTGTCTAGATTGAATTTCACTGAATTAGTTAGCAATAATAGTCACTATGATCGCTGTTCTTTTTGAATGTAACTTCATTCCTTTCCCTGTTACAGCTGAAAATTTCGATCAGCCAGGGAGGGGGGAGGTCTCGAAGCAGTTACGCAATCATACTATGATGAGTCTAATACCAGTAGATACAATAAAAAATAATCTGATCAGCTCATGTACTGTTCAAGCCTCAGGGATATCTGGATGATCGGAATTTGGTACAGGTGCGTGGAGTGAGTCGACATTCTTACCTGCCTAGGTTGCATATCCCAAATCTTGGGGGATATCTCGTTTATTTGCTTTACACGTTCGCAAACGGGCGCACAGCTGAACATTTGTCTGATCCCCTTCCTGAACACTCAGATCAAGTTATTTACCGCTGATACCGATGGACTATGCTCGATCGGTGGACTCGTCCTATCCACCGATATTCACATCCAGTTCATGTGCCACTTGCTCTGTGTTAACACCATAAAAGCATCAAGGGACGTTTTAATCTCACAATTTTTACAGAATTTTTTACTCGCCATGTACTGGCAAATAAAAATGACCACTTTGACCAGATATCCGGAGCAGAATTACAAATCTCTATCAAACCGACTACTTCTGAAGTAGCGAAACGAAAGCTGTCGAAACATTTATTTTTATTTTCAACACGTAACCAATTATAGAGAACTGGCAAATGTGCCACAACATATGAACAGAAAGAAATTTGAAGAATGTGTTCATGGATTTTATGGGCATGTTACTTCCCGGTTGCCCTGGCCGAGGAAGGGGGATAGCCTCGGGGTCTCCACCCGAAGCTTTTGGTTAGAAAGCCAGACCGGCAAGGCAACAGAACACAGCTCAGAGTCCGCAGTCCATTGGGGGCCAGTTCCAGTTCACTGGATCCTACACCCTTTGGGGGGGGGNGGGGGGGGGGGGGGGGTTAAACGTCCAAGGTGCCCAATACACCTCGATGCCCAATGGAGCCGGTGACTACTACCGCAACCAGGAAGGTGTGCGTGTGGTTCTTACGCCTCTTCTTGATTGGTTTGGAATCAGGGTTTTTAGCCAACTCACCGATGTGAACTACCAATGGTTCACCAAACCGGTTATAGCCCCGGATGTCAGCTCTTCGTCCTCTCGCTTTGGTGGAAAAACATCTTCGCCACGAGAAGGCAGTGAGTAGGGCTTCGTCAGCAGAGGCTATTTGAGACGCTTAGTCATATAGGAGCATATCGCAAGGTGTAAGGAAATGGTGACCAGTCACAATCTCAGACACCCACCCCAGCCATGCTGAGACTCTCGAAACATATGATAAATTAAAACACAATTACTCAATTTTGTAAGGAATCCCAAGTTCCAACATGGAAGAGTTTTTTAATGCGATCTCATGAATATGTATTTCGAATTTGATAATCTGTACTGCTGACGTCATACGGTCCTGTTCAACCATTCCTCCACTAATAAAAATAAGCCAATTTCAACTGAGACTAAATCTGAGATGGATCGGTCGTTCATTCTACGAATGCCTGAAAAACGTTTACCCCATCTTGGTTTATTTGATAGCATTAGACCAGAAGCTAGAAACGATGAGGTTTTCAGGCTGGGGCCCCATCCAGACAGTCGTGGGTTGGGAACACGGAGAGAGTTGTTGAGCTGAAATCAGCACACATTTGTTACGAAACCGTAACATATCTGAACCTTAGTCGTTTTCTGTATTGATACAGTAACTAAGGGATCTAACGCTTTACATATTTTTACGTTCGTAATCCTAATCCTAATAACAGAAATGGAGGAAAATAATTCAAATTCGCGTTCAGCAAACTAAAGAAACGTTTTTGTTATGCCACCCATTGAATGGATTGCTTATTATTCGCTGTTCATTTGGACGCTTTTTCTGCAAAAAAAAAACGCAATTGAGTATGTACATCTGACCCGAAGGTAAACAGCTACTGTGGGGTATAACTGTTTGCTCGCCTGCAAACCGAAATTATAAAAAAAACGCTTTCTGTGACACTTCAATTTCATAATCGTGTCGCACAAATCTATCGGATCATAATACACTGTGCAACTGTCTTTCCGTTTCTAACATTCTATCTACTTATCTGATCAAATGTGATAACCCCTTCCGGCCTCTACAAGACATGTGCCACTATAGTAACAACTTACGGGCTGTCTGTCATTCACTAAAATATGACATGTGCAACATCATCGAAATCCATGATCTGCTTAAGCTTAAGGTCACTATCATCCATATGTGATTCTTCTGCCGATATTACTTCACTACTTCTTTGAGGAAAAGAACCAGAACACATGAATAGTTGTCTATTTTGATCATTGATGCTGGTAGTGCTACCGTGTGGACAAAGCCGCATCACCTGCATTTCTCATTGGGGTCGCATGGAATGATATATGAAGAACTACTGTGTCATCACCCCGTACCCCTCTCCCCCCCCCCCACACACACACTCAC
>UZAN01041050.1:21096-35385 GCA_900618425.1 Echinostoma caproni
GACCGCCGTCCCACCCTACCCCTAAACCTATACACATTCCTTAAAATGCACTGGTTTGTTTGTTTGTGTATTCGCACTATCTGATTGAACAACAACAACAGCAACAACAAAAAACATCGCGGGAGAAAGAAAACAGGAGTGCTTTATGGTGAATGAGATTCTGTCTTCTATGGATGAGACAGAGTGTTGCAAGAGATAATGATGTCAACTATAAGCATAAGTTGGGCCACGTGTATGTTTGCTCAGGTCTCTATATCTGCATAGATCCCTGGGTTAGTCGGTTTCATGTCGGTGCCCGCACATTTTCCGTCACCGAAGCCGCCGGCATCGATGGAGCCGATTTGGTGTGCATTTCACCACTCCCAGAACAAAAAACATGTAGTAAGTGGGTCACGTGTTGCAACCGAGCACCACCGATGTGATTGGTCACGTGCTAACAAAAGCGTCTGCATGAACGATGATGTTGATGAATCAATTCCAATGTGGAGATTCCTTCTTTCCATTTTGAAGGCCGGGCAAAACAGATTTTGCGGACAGTGAAACAAACTAATCATATTTCGGCAATAGAATGAAGATTAGAAACAAATGGTAGATTCGATTTGAGGGACAATTTGATCGAAATGGGGACGGGGTGTATAAGGTAGAGACTGAAATGAAACAGTTGAATGTATGTATTTAAAAATTGCCATCTAATACTATATTGTTCATTTCAAACTTACCTTTTGAGGAGGATGTGTTATTTTTGTTGTGCTTATTTTGAGTAAAATTATCGAATGATGAAAGTTTACCGACATACTTCAAACGGACACATAGAGAATATTCTTTGGTACTCAGTCTATTGTGACGTAGGCAAATGCTTCAGGCGTGAACTCACTTCATCTAACTGCCCTCAGTAACCCAAGACTGGCCACTCTGATTTCCACAGGCAGTTGTGATCTTCATTAAGTAGTACGATAATGCAAAATAAAGGACTGAAACAGCCTACGGGCGAATAGAAATGAAAAAACGAACACAATACGGTAGCGTAGTACAATTCATATCCGGATAGATTTCGCTTGCTACGGATTAGATACCATCATGAAATCAAAGAAAAGGATCTGGTTACCGGCAAATGTTTTCCACAATCGGTGTTTCTATCTAGGCCAAGTTTATCAGTATTAGGCTTCCGACGTTGTATCACCATGACCTCGACAAATTGCAGTTAACAAGAGTTAGAAATCACGGATCACAGTGAACGCAGTTTTTCGTTAAAAACGATGCTCCGTTTCAAGTAAGTGACGTGCCATAGAATAAGCTAGTGGCCGTCCAACTGGTCATGTTTGACAATGTGATTAACCGGCACCAAGATGTTTATTCAATCTGTATCATTTTATATAATCGGTAGTGTGCATCAAAATCTATCCGGATATACATTGTACAACATTTTTGTGCTGTGTTCTCTTTTACAATATGCCAGTGAAATTAGGATAGTTTGATCAGTGTCATCAAATGCGTATGTGGAAACAAATGCTTTGTCTACTAAGCAATTTATGTTGTTTTCACGATCAGTATTGGTGAGGTAAGTGTGCATTAACCATTCCTATTACGATTTCCTTCAATTCCCCGGATGTTCTGACTTGCTTTCATCGTCATCTATCTTCCTTGAGAATCACTAGACAACCAGGTTAGTACCAATCATATTATCTAATTATTTTTGGTCGACTTCAAACTAATCAAGTCTGCTTGGGATACTTCCAATGAAAATAAAAGTACAACTGTGATAATTGGAGGAGCATCTGTCTTATGCATGCAATTCGAATTTTCCCACCTCTAACTTTTGTTCGCAGTTGTCTTAAGACGAATATTTGGTCCTCAAGGTGGAGCTGAGTGAATGGCAC
The DNA here is from genome assembly GCA_900618425.1 of Echinostoma caproni. NCBI lineage: Eukaryota > Metazoa > Platyhelminthes > Trematoda > Plagiorchiida > Echinostomatidae > Echinostoma > Echinostoma caproni. Next base: position 22,974 of record UZAN01041050.1, read on the forward strand.
GAGGATCATGTCTGTTCGGGTAGATAGACCGAAAAACACAGGAATTGTGCACATGCCTGATCCAATTCGTGATTTAACCCCTCCCCCCCCTCCCAAATCCTCGTGCTTATTCTGGGTCACCCACACTGATTGAAGCTTGAGGAGGACGGGGGGGGGGCGGGCGGGCGGGGAATCAGGTGGTGGTGACCAAATGTGGAGGATGGGAAGGATTCTGGTCCAAAGTGGGCAGAGCATGTGATAATCGGTCATTAGTGGGGGAGGAACGAGCGTGCACAATGTGCAACATTGGTTTGCGTGTCTTCGTGAAACCGGTGCGCATACTAGGATGCTGGGGCTATTGGAATTGGTTCACATTAATCGCACTTCATGAATCAAAGGACACACTGGAACACGGACCATTGACTTGTCCAGTGAAAGAGACAGGTGGTGTTAACAACTCTGTTATGATCGCTTGCCATGTTGCAGTATATGACGGACATAATGAGCGAAAATTCCAGCGATAGATGGGGTAGAGGGGTGCGTGTGAAGGGTGGGGTGGGGGTGAAAGCGTAGTCTAAGATGAAAGCGCTAACACGGCGGATTTCTCGAGCGAGCACTTTAATCATGTTCGATCAAAGTGACCGAAACAAATGAGCAAACAGCTGTTAGTCCAATTTGTTCTAATTAACATGAAAAGTTGAGCAACAGCAAGGTCACGTGGAAGGGGAGACCACTGTACTTTTCCGGCCAACCTTTACGCAATCCATCCACCACGAAATGTTCGAAACAATGTATCTGCTGGGAAAGGATTCTTTTCATGCAAGTAAGTAACATATTTAGACGGTGAATATTTGGATTAACCCATTCGATTTTTCTCAGGCACAAGGCACTGTGGATGAACTTGGTTATGAGTTTCACTCCTTGGCAGATCGTTAATTCCCCACTAGTTTTATACATTTAAATGCAATGAAAATATTTGTGATGACCGACAAAGAGCACCCGACAACTGTTTCATTCTATCTGGGACTCGTCAGCAGTGCGTACTTTTGTGTCGATGTCAGGACTCGAACCGCGAACCTTCGAATTAGGGCTTGAAACCCTTACCCCTGAGATACACGGTTGACGGTCATCACCAGGTGCGCGGGGGCTCAATCAATTTAAACGAATCCCTAACAGAACGAAACAGTTGTCCAGTGCTCTTTGTAGGTCATCACAAACACTTCCATCGCATTTGAATAACATTATTTAAACCCGATACAACATCAACCTTAGTTAAGCTCTGTGGTGCTTAGTGTTACGATTTAAGATCGATACTTAGCATCTAACTCACTCATTGAATCAGAGCGATCTATAGTGTGGAAGACCATTTTTTCCTAACAACAAATCGTTATTACATTTAGGTTTGGAACCTGTTCTTGATTCTCAAAGGTGTATATGTTTGAAAGTAGACAGCTGGGTTGAATTGATGTTCTCTTAGCTTAGTTTGGTTTGCACAATCAATAAACGTGCCCATGGAATGACCTATATTGGGTTGTCATCTTTCGCTGACCCACGTGGTCGACAAATGAATACAGAAGTAAACATAGAAGTAAAGAGTTAGAAATAAAATCCAGATCAAAATAAAGCTCGAGAATAACAGAATGTCGTGTAGGAAGGAAACAGATACATAGTACCCCCTGTTTATGACATTTAGCCTTATCCATTCAATATATTTAGCCGGTGATGAGGCGGATCACAAGGCCCCAAACCGGGAGGCCTAACGCGACCTCTGATCAGGATTCTCATACCCGTACAACAAGGCACAGTTTGACCGCCCATGACCTTCTTAAAGAAGCTATGTCAGTCAGATATTACGTGCCCGGGAAATTCATCTGGTGACATTGGTACACCTGACTGTGAAAGCGCTTACTTTAGTAGCCTCCACCAGAAGTGCTGAACACAATTTACCTAATTTTGTCGCGATGGCCTTCTGTCACGATGACATTGAATGAACTTTAGCTCTGATCTCGAAACTAAGGTATACAGTATATTCAATGAAAACCAATCCGTATCGTGAAATAAGTTCCCAATATCAATTGGAGAATAAGTTGTAAACAAATATTTGTGTTCCGTGAATTCATTCTCAGTTCAAGTCAGTTCTCATGGCAGGTGCATGATTAGAAAACAGCAAGAAAATTAGAAAAATGTCTTATTTAAAGGTTAAGGTAAACAGTCGGGGAGGTGGGGATGGAACTATCCCAATGCAACCGCTATCTGCTCGATTAGTTCCCCTTAAAATTAACTTATCTGCCTCCCCTCGAAATTCTCCCAATTTTTTAACTTTTCTTGTTAAACGAAAATATTCCCAATTCAGTGATCGTGAAAACATAGGTTGGGAAACATGTTTGCTTTCGGGGCTCTATCTACGGCCTGAAAAATTAGTGATGGACCAAACAAACAGACAATGTTTCTCGGTAAATGTGATCACAATTTCCTGAGAATTCAGCCACTGTAAATGTGTGCTTGCCTAAATTTCATGTTCTGAAAACACAACTACACCTAAAAATAGCTGGTCTCCGCACATTAGTCAGTTGAATGTCTTGGATAGTATGTTACATAAATGGTGAGTTGAATAAAAATATGCGTACAAACTTTGTGAGACTTGAGAGAGAGAGAATAGGTCTTTAACGAGCATCAAAAACATGTAATGCGTTAGTTAATTAGTTGCATACTTCAGGAAATGAGTGAGCAGTCCATTTTCTCACAACGAAAACTTTTACATGTTAAAAATTCGTCCAAAGGTTGTGCACTCTGGCCAGGTAATTTGTTCACTTGTGACTATGATTTCAAATTCGGATCAGATTTCATCTCGGCTCTAGCGTCCGTTGTAATCTTTTAAATTTATTACTAGCTACTGACATGAAGCATGTGACCAAGGTATGCAATTAAAAAAAACATTATCCGATGCACACATTTCACAGTTTTACCTCTGTTAGTGTACAATGATTTCGGATACATGTTCTCGACAGCCAGTACTATTGGCGTCCCTCGTTTTCGATACGTTACTACGATATTTAATATCCAATTAAAGTAGATAGAATGATGTAGCTTGCAGAAGAACTACAAATCCTACCTGACAGATAACAACATCTCAGTAGGAAAAACAGTACAATCACAAGGCATTAAAAGATACGTGACTAACCAAAATGCGGAGCATCAGTTTTACTAGCTATCACTGTTAGTGCTACTCTCTAAATTGGACGAAATTGTTTCAACTCCCTACAATCTATAACCTGGATTGCAACCGGGCGCGTCCCAGGATTGTGGGTAGGAGGATGTCTTCACCGAAGAAGGTTAGCTATGAAAAAGTTTTGGCATACCGCAACAAGTAAGCAGTCGTGAACAAACAGCGGTGGAACTACCAGGATGCGGTAGGTTTCAGGCTGGTTATCTGTTTAAAAGCCGCATAAGCCCAATGACGGTGTCGTGACAAAGGTCGATGTGACTGGCCTTTTAAAACTAAAGTCATGGACCCCCTCACTTCCGAGGCGACAGATTACTTCCTGCTGCCTTGCAATTTGCACTTGGTTGTGTAAAAGAAAGGTGAGCAGTTGTGGTGATAGGACACGAGCATGAGCACGCAACCTCCAAGTGATAATGATCTTGTAAATTAATTACCCTTACCTACAGTGGAATTCATCTCCGCTCCCATCTACTTACAGTGTGTCATTTTTCAATCAAGATGAAAGCTATCTAACTAAATGAGCATACTTTTCCCTCTTGTCAAATCAGCTGTCGGAGTGAGATACAGAAATTACCTTGAATGTATTTAATCCACTTGTGTTATAATAAAAACTGTTGTTAGTCCTCAATTCCTTCCCTATATTTATGACCTGCGATTATTTTCCCATCCAGGAGCACATCTGGCACAAAAGTCGAATCAAATTCTTCATCTCAGAATTTAAAACGTTCGTTCGCTATATTATATGATCTAAAAAAGTAATCAAGTAACACGCACAATTTGATACATACACAGATGTGTGTGCACGTGTAAAAGCCAGCTAGCTACTCAGTGTAATACAATGTCGAAGCATAAAACGTCGAATTCCCTGGACGACATGCGCGAACAGTGAAACGCGCGTCCGATTTCTAGTCCATTAACCATATGCGGTGGATTTCACATCTGCCGTGATAAAACTTCGTAGTTCGTTTATTGCGTCATGAGCAGTTGTAAAGTACCCTCTCTCCCTTGCACTGTCATAGAATGCAGCCGGAACGCATCTGTTTTAACGGGGATGATCAAAACAGAATGAAGTCAAGTTACTCAAAGGGTGAATTTTCAGCAATTTACGATTTTTACAGTAGATAGATAAAACCAATTGCAACCAAAAAAGACAATATAAGAAATTTTACACTTCAGTAAATGAGGAAAATATTACTGGAAGAGTTTCTCCCTGAGAATATTCTGTCGATTAACCAGTAACCGAGTACGGTTCGGAATTACACTGTTTCTATATGTGGAAGTCCGCGCAAGAAGGAGTTAATATTTAGAGCGATTTGGGGGAACTGACGGGGCTTTCGCCGAATTGTGTGATCAGTAAGAATCCCACATCCGGTGGTCGTAAGACAAAATTAGTCCCAGTTAACCCATGCTGTTATTTTCCCTTTCCCAAAATAATTGTTTTTTTCATGTTTGAATATTGCTACTTATATAAACAGCGTGATATTTATTGTGCTGTATTTGGCATGACTACGAATCACTGAAAACGAGCTTGTTCGGCACTCTTTGTTCTATTTGAAATGTGCTCTCTGGGACTGTTTAGACAAATTTCGCTATATCTTGGTGCAGACAGTGCCATTGATCACGTGTTATCCTGTCTATGAATGTATCACAAACGTCAATACGCTTGCAAATAAAGAAATCAACCAAAACAACTCTATCAACTCCAGTGTAGCAGGACAAAAATTTAAGGGATCTCGAAAATGAAGTGAATTTTTTTCTTTTAGTCCAGGGATAAAAATCAGAGAGCAGTATAGCCAGTGTGGAAGAATGCAGATAATTACAAATTTAAAAATAGGATCATGTGGTACGGTCAGTTTTCGAGCCTGTAAGCATAAAAAGATAGTTTTCGAACTTCTATGAAAATTTTGATGACATGAACAGACCAGGACAGGTTATACATCAGAGTGACACCAAGGTACTTAACAGATACAGAATTGTGAATACTTTGATGGTTAACTCTAAGATCAGGGACATTACTGGCCAATGAAAGGTGACGGGGACTGGTTTTTCAATGCACTTACTGATGTTAAGTACAAGGGATCGGGTCACAGACCAATCGTGAAGTTCACTAAGACTATACTGGAGAGGTCGGGAACTGTCTGAAATAGGAGATGGGTAACCAATCACAATATCAGTCTACCTACAAGCAATAAAGTTGCTAGGAATGGGGAGATTTTGCATGTACATAGAAAACAAGCAAGGGGACAAAATAGCACCATGAAAAACACTGGTTTCAATGGTAATAGAAGAATGTACTCCATTCAGTGAAGTAAACTAGGTCCTGCGGGAGAAGTAGTCCATTAGTACGTTCTAGTCTTCAGGATTTACACCACTCTCAGAAAGACGTGCAATAACCACTCTTCGATCGAGAGAACCAAAAGCGTTTGTATATTCAAGAAAAATTAAATAAGTGGTACCGGCAGTATTGTCTAAGACGGCGTCAGGTGCGGACAGATGGGGTTTGTAAGCAAATTGTAAAGGCTCATTGGAGTTACTGTGGCGCAGCAAAACATTTTCAAAAGCCTTCAGCAACGCATGTGTGCAGGTAATTGGACGGTACTTTGGAGTCGGTCTGATCCGGATTGACCTGAAGCAATCGAGGATCGCCTCGGATGACAAAATGTACTGAACAATTCAGCAATGGGTGTTGCAAGCTGGTTGGGGCAATCTTTCAACAAATGAGGTGCTAATCCATCGGGACCACGAAATTCGTTGGCCTTGAGTCTCCTCGAAACTTGGATAACCTCTTCTGGAGAAACAGGATATATTGCCTCATGGGTAAGGGAAACAGGTGGCAGGGAGCCAGAGGCAGGTACAGAAGTAAATTGACGGTTAAGTACATCGACGTTGGGACAAGAACTGATGCGTGAGCCACAGAGCTTCCGCAAGGTAGTCCTCATCTCACGACAGCTTTTAGTATCAAAAACAGTCTCAACGTACATTCCGCTCAGGAGTCTTAGATTAGTTAAAATCGGCACAGAGAGCTCTTTGACAATGTTACGCGTACCGGTCATGTAAGCCGCCTCTTTAGTGCGACGGAGTCGCTTAATTTGGGGGTGAGTAAAACCTATCGGTTCGAATATAAATAGTTTCAACAGGGCAACATTGGTCATAGCAGAAATTAAGACAATCGGTAAGATGTTCGCAAGACAATTATTGGAGATCATAGAAAAGTCATTAAAATAAACTAAGTCTTGCAGCCTGGAAAAGTTCTCCGGGGAACAACTTCTTTTCGGTAGAGTACGAGAGGAAGGTCGGGTGTGAAGGCAGTGATTAGTTTTGCAGTATAGAATCCTCGAAATGGGCAGCCCAGGAACACCCTGTCCAAAGAACTTACTCCTAAAGACAGATTGGAAAATTGTCGAGAAAATCACACTCGGGGTACTACAGTACATGAATGCGTGTACGGCAGACGAACGAGAACACCCGTCCACGAACAAAAACAACGACAACTGTTATACCGATCGTATGCTTTCTGGATTATCTTATCTAATCACTTCGATTCCGTTGTGCAAACTGAGGTTGTGCAACTAAGTCCCATTCACCACAGAGTTACCACAACAGTCCATAGAGTTCACAAGTGTCTCAAATTATAGGTGCTGTTAGACGTAGTCTGCCCAATTTTGATGAAATCAGGGTGTTTTGGTACGATTTTGTGAGCTTGTCCTGATTGAGTTTACTTATCTACAGCAACTAAAACGTGTTACTGTAAAATTATGAGTCAAACAAATCTCGATTATCTTGTGAAATTAAACTCTATATTAAATCAATTTATCCATGCCTCCGGTTACTGTTGTATCATAAGGATGATTGGTGTTTTGTAACTGGACTACAGCAAATGTATGGTCCAAAATATCCCCGTCACTCATTCATATTCATTCATTCATTTATCGAATACTCAGTACAATGTGATTGACTGAGGATGACACAGCTTCAATGCAATCTTCCCGGTTCAGAATTAACAAAACGAATTGAACGCCATCTGGGTATCCAAAACGGTGACATGAGTACTCACCAGAAGCGCTCGAAAACTAGGTACATACGGCTACATTGAAATACCTGGAAGTTCGCACGAACACTATCCGGTCATATGGATTGATCCTTGTAAGCGAATATTCCAGAAGACCGTTGGAATTTGGAAAGGAAAAGAAGCGGTTGGATAGGGGTCATCATTTTACGACCGTACAGAGAATCACAGAGGTTTTCGAATAATTAAAAGTTTGGGTCAGGTGTGTATGCAAGATGAAACTGACATACAACTGGCAAACAAGAATAAAAAATTGGAGCATTAAGAGATTCATTGTCCAATGTCCACAGTCCATACATCCTACTGTATTGCTACCTAGTCTGGGTAACCTGGTGGTGACGTGCAGCGCTCACAATTCTGGATATCTTGGTTCGAACCGTTAGCAAACTCGGTGTATATGCATCGAGGATGATTTGAATCAAGCAAGAAAAGTTGTCTGGATCAAGTTGAGTAGAGTTCAAGAAGTCAGACGACGAAATGAGAAGTGTTTGGACAGGTGCTTTGATTAGATTCATCATTAAACAAATCTAGATCATATTGAATGTTTCAAGTCTTTGAATAAGCAATAATTTAGACTTTACCTGACTTAGCTCAATCAGTTGGTGATTATCGCTATCCTACTCTGTGCTTAATCTTACAGATACTACAATTTTTCACCTACATTAGCTAGTGACTAAGCGAGCCTATACAAGTCCAATTGTACGGTACCAGGTTTGCACTAGAGCAGAGTAAATGTATCCCTCTGGATGTCATTCGTAAGTTGAGTTGATTACCATTGAGGCTCATGATCTTTTCACAACCGGAACACACGGGAAAACTTTGCTAATATCACGAAAACAACGAACTATGGATAATATGGCTTGTATTATGAGATTGCAGAAACAAAGTATAACAAGGGAGAAAGAACACAGTTCCCTGGCTCTTAAAATGCTATCTTTTATACAGCGATTACCAATCTGCCGATTACTTACATAAAGGTGGAAGATGTGTTCGGGTTCTTATTATTTTACCACGCGATTTCAATCACGAATAAAAAAGAACCACGAGGCCTATAGGGCGAGATCTTGCGGTACAGTTTTCGGCAAATCACTTATAGACGATTTGTTACTGATCTTTTTCCCGTAGGCTAATTGATTGGTAAATAAAGCAGCCGGTGTAATCGATAAAAATTTGACCTCACTTTTTGTTGACACCCATTATACCAGTCCATCCTCTTGGACAAACTCACTCCTCGTTCCTTATCCGTAGTTCACTTCTTGTTTGTCGCACGTGCCACGTGACCTGGCCTCAATCGATTTCCAGCAGAGAAAGAGAGAGAGAGAGGATGGGTGACACATGTAGAGGTAAAAGGTCGGAAAGGGTGGTTGGGTGGCAAGGAGGGTAATTTGTCCGCTGTTCCGTTCGTTTTTATCTTACTGTACCCTAATATAGCCTTTACAAAAACAGTGAGGGAAATAGAGTTAGATGTGATGGGCACTGTTGAATTTTGCTGTTTTCCACCTGGCCTGTCATTCCCGCTACGAGATTAGCATACATCATCAAAAGATGTTCGATAAAGATGCGTGAATGGTACCGGGTAGAATGTAACTCTGTCTATCGTTTGTCACTGTTATCACCCAGGTCAGACAGAATACTGAACCAATCAGAAATGATGATGTGGTGTGTTTGTGTGCTCCGGGACGAGGGGGGTAAATGTCGAGCAGGTCATTGCAAGGTCATCGTGTCTTAGTTGCTAGGGCTCAACCAAAAAGCATCTCTGCATCTGTGAGTGAAATCGAATGGACGGGGTCAACTATAGAGAGCACAACAGGCTTGAAAACACATCCAGATGGAACGGAGGATCCGCGATCATTCCATACGAGCACAGAAATTCACGTTTCTGGAATATGGAGGCAAGCAACCGGTTGACGACCCAAGCTAGGGTATCAGTGTATGCTCATGAACAATCCAAGTCTCACAAGAAACAACGCGTGGATTGCGGTAGGTTACCGGTCCCTTGCAAAACGCTGTACCGTTTTGAACTCCAATGTAAATTTGTTTGTGGTCAAAATGAATACGAGTGGACAGAACGTGAAGCACGAGTTTCGGCAAGACAATTTTGACGACCCAGAAGCCTTTCCTCAAACACAAAGGATAATACTTTAAAGAAAACCAACAAATTCGTGTAAATTATCTAAATTTTGCCTGAGAACGTTTTTATTTGCTATATAACTATCAATTTCCAAATTCTGCACAAAGTTCATATCAGTAACCGAAGCGGAAATACCTATTCATCAAATGTGGAATGTCACAACTGATGATTCAGTGCGTTACACACACGTTGTAAAACGGCTTTCGAGGACGCTACTCTCATGGGTACTCCTATGAAGGAATGAAATTTTCTCCCGCATTGTGATCGAAGCCATTATCCAGTCGGAATCTGATACCCAAGATCCTGATCAATCCAAGGGTTGATGTTGCCATGGTTGCAAGAGTCTGCTTAGTTCAAATAATGTTGAATTATCGACATTGTCAAGGTCTATACTGCCATAACTACCATGATGTTGGCGAGCCCTGGAATTGGATCTGCATTTTTATATTAAACGTATGAAACATAAATTTTAAAATAAAAGATTACAGATTTTCCCAACATACATGGTCCTTTAGATAAATTCAATAAAGACAATTCGGAGCAGTGTTTATATCGAAATGAGACTTGTCATGACACATGACGTGCATGTGTAACATGATTTCGGAACAGATAAAATGGCTGCGTTCCGATACTGATTTTCTACCGTATTTCTACCGTGACGAAATAGAGAGGATTTCTTATTTGAGAACGAATCTTAATCGTAAAACCCTTACAGTCAAACAGAGTGCCAGTACTAACCAAATGAGTCGACCTGAAAACAGTACCTATGTTTACGAAATTCGTAGTAATTCTTTCCATTATTCGTGGGTTCACGACAAAGGTGATGATTAGTTTAAAAAAGAAGTCATTTCCGAATCTCATGGGATGACGCAATCTCGTATTGGTTGTTGCCATCAGCAGTCTCATCCGAACACCTTTCCTCACTAATCGATTGTCTATACTCCTGATACCATCGAACTGGTCTAGTAACCTTCACATGATCGACATCTGATGGAATCGCCTACCGCATAGTGATACAACTGATACGATTTTCAGCTTTCTGCCATGGGAACTGTTTTCATCCAGCTAACATTTGATTTGTGTGGCAGGTTGATGACGACCTGATGGTTAAACTTCAGGGGCACTGCGCCTTGCTATCACGAAGCTTTAATCTGTCAAAAAGGGCAAACTGACATGGGCATTTGTCTAAAAGTACAAAATCGGAACTAATCAGCTAGATGATTTCGCACTTTTGCTCGGGACGTGTAATTTCTACCAACTTCTATCTAAAATCCACACCTGGCCAGGTCAGATACTGTACTCGAACAGAACGAATCATGACGCAATTTTCACATGCGCACAACTGTGTTGTGATTGATGTGACATTGTGTTGCTTCCGGGAGAGTGAGGGTGGAAGGTGATGGATATGAGTTCAACCTCAACATGTGTTGTTCCTGGTGTGTGTGTGTGTGTGTGTGTGTGTGTGTGTGTGTGTGTATGTGCATCGCTTCATACCGATTTCCCTATCTGATGTGTTCGTTCAGTGGCAGACCCGCATGTGGTGTATCAGCGATTGTTACATTATGCCATCATCATCATCATCATCATCATCATCATCATCATCATCATCATCTTTCTGATTTGAACTGTTGTTGTGTTTGACGATCGGAATTGAAGATGTTGTTCCAACCAGTTGCACTTTATTGACAACCGAATCTCCCATCGCACACCAACTGGTGAGTGTGATCTTTGCCATCCTAGTCTGAGTGGGCATATATGGGGGGAGGGAGGGATGCCACATCGCTCCCCAAGTGTGTGTTGTCAAGACGGGGAGGCTAGCTACCATCATTGCCATCATGTAGATCTAACCGCACATTATCTCTCATTGTCCTCTTCCCAATTTTTCCCCAGTCAAAGAAGACGCAGTTTACTACTGGTTGCTGTGGCTGGCCGGCATCGCCAGTTTTGTCTTCATCAAAAAGGTCATCACTCCGCTTTTCGCTCGGATGCGTTCGTCTTGTGCAATCGTTGTCGTTGTTATTCTTCTTCATCCCCTGTTTTTGTTGTTAAGACCATGGTGCTAACCGTGTCGACTGTGATGTCAGTGTTGATCGCATATTTAACCAATGTATGATCATCATCTATTGGCTCACGATAAATCGGAGGTGCTATATTTGGGGGGTGCAGGGGATGGGCCAGAATATATGCTTCCATTGTCTGTTTCAGTTTGTCCGACCTTGCTTCTGAAATCCGATAATTTTGCACAGATGGAAGCCGGACTTTTTGTGCGTCTCGGTTTTGTCAGTGTGCTTTGGAAACTGTTTTCTCCTGGGGCAAACAAAAGGTCGTATGTATGAAGAAATCGGAAGGGGTACCTGGAGACTAATTGGGATCAAGAGTGCGAAAATGGGGTTGGCCAGTTCTGTTGCCTCGAGCGCATGATGTGTGTTCCCGGTCGAGATAAAGACCACGTGCGAAATTTCGGGTCACCGTATTTGAACGGGAGTGGAAGGTCTCGAAGCAAGGTGTTCTCGAGAAATCTACTGCGCTCTTGGGCTGAATTTTGTTAGCTTTGTAACAAAATTTTGGTGATCAAATCTATATAGTACTTGTCAGAAAAAAAATCGGAATTATGGGTAATAATGATAAGACGATCCCGATAACTTGTTGTTTGTTTGTTGTTAGTTTGTGGGCAATAACTGTACCGACATTAAGTTGTTGCTTTAGCTCTGAATGGTGTTTACTACAATTATACATTGCACAACACAGGTTTCATATGCGATGATTCCAAAAACAGGAATGAAACAAATGTNTAGACTTTACAGACCGTCAGTGACACGATGACTCCTTGCCTGACGAACATACATTCGTAAACGAACCAAAATCTCCCAAACAGTTTCACGTGAACCATAATAGCGAATGGAAATTTTGTTCATTGTCAGTTCATAGTCTACACTACGAAGTGAGATATATGCAGCATCTTCGAACACAATCAGTCTCGCATATATATATATATATATATATATATATATAG